>BDMB01000028.1:2652712-2808251 GCA_016859785.1 Macrotyloma uniflorum
GCCGGCGTTGGGGTTGGAGGGCGGAGGGATGGGCTGGGTGGGAAAGGAGAGGGAGCGGTGGTGGTGGAGAGGGAGGTCGAAGGCGGGGAAGTGGAAGGGCGCGGCGGCGGAGAAGGGCGGAGGGTATGATGATGAAGGGTTAGGGTTAGGGCTAGGGTTTGATGACGGAGGTGGAGGGTTGAAGAAGGAGTGCATGTCGAAGGGAGGTGGAGGGTTTGAGTGGTGGTTGTTGGGGGAAGCCATCATCAGATTGAATTGAGCGCCAATTCACAATTCAATCTGATGAAACGAAATGAGATTGGGGAATTCGTGAAGACGAAGTTAGATCGAGATTGCAGATCGAGATTGCGACTGAGATGAGTCCAGAGAGAGATCATTAGAGAATGAGTGTGTGAGCGAGGGAAGTGAAACTTCGACAATTTCTCATTCACTTCTAAAACAAAATTTATGAACCATGTAATAAATTATTATTATTTATTACTTAAGACCCTTTTATAGGTGTTATATCTGTATTATTTCTTTTTTTTCATTTTTTACATTAGATTCGTCTTATTTTCATGAGTATACTATATTCTTTCTAAATTGTTCAGGTATTTTATTAAATCATAATAAATTTATTAGTCAAAGTGAATTATAGATTTAAATGACAGAAATATATATATATATATATATATATAAAAGTTTTATTTATTCAAATAGTTTTTTTTTAACTTCCTGTAACATGCGATTTTTAAATTTTTTATTGGGTAAAGCTTGCTTTTTATTCTTATAAAATCTTTTACTTATTAGAATAATTTTTATATATGTGTGAAAATAACTAAGTGTAGGTCTATCATTTTACTTCCAAAATACCTTGAATAGATATGAAAATCTCAAGAATCTCAATCCCTTAGTATAAATGAATAGACTATTTTTATAAAAATTTATAAATATAATTAAAAAAAAATCGTTCTGCAGATTATCAAAATTAAAAAGTTGAAAAAAAAAATTGAATTTATAATGACTAAATTAATGTGATTGATAAAATTATATGAACTTTTTTTATTAAAATTTAAAATTAAAAAGAAAAAAACAAAAGTAACCTTCTTCCCCATATACTTTTTTTCTCTTCTCCCCTCCCATCTTCGCCCACGTCATTCTCGCTTCTCCCACAGCCACCGCGTCCCACCGCGCCACCGCGCGCCAGCGTCCCACCACGCCATCTCGCCACCACCTCCCACAGCGAAACCAACTCCCACCGCGCCAACCAACGTCTACAGCCCTGGATTCTTTTCCGACGGTTATCCGTCCGCCGCCGCCGCCTTCGAACCATTCCGCAGTGAGGTACATTTCGAAGCATAAGCCAAAGCGAACACTTAAACTCTTAAAAACGCGATTTTGATATTTAACTTTCAATTACTTTTTGCTGCCTCATGACGGTTCGGTTCAGCATTCAAAATAATGGAATCCATAGTGAAAAAGTTTCAGTCAAAATTCAGAAAAGTACGGGAAGAGATAAATCGATGGGACGAACTTCAGTCTTACTTAATTTCACAGTTTAGTAACGCTTCTCATATTGTTGATAGGTTGCAGGTAATTTGAATTTGACTTATACTTTTTCTGTATACTTTTTAATTTTTTTCTACCCTATTTATCATTGATTTGATTTTGATATTGCCAATGTTGTAGTTGCTTCAAAATTCCAACAATTATGGTGTTCTAAATTGTGTCAGTGGCATGAGAGATGCTCTTTTGGAGAAGCAGACTGAATCTCTCAGGAACATTTTGGTTTCCATGAGAAAGACTTTGTGAGTTTCTATTGATATTTTTTTATTTAAAGTGATGCGTAAAACTGATGGGCATTTTAATTTTATGACTAGTGCATTTCATGTTTTCAGTTTGGCATTGTTCTCTATTTTTGTGAATGGTATCTACTTATGTACCAAACTGCTGTTTAGAAGTCTTTTGGATAAATTTATCCAAAAGCATTTATAAGAGGAGAAAATTAAAAGGAAAAATGAAACAAGATTTTTCATAAGCCAACATTTGTTTATGTAGATAAGTTATAAACCATCTTTTAGAGAAGTTAACATAAGAGAGTTTGTATAAATTAGTTTATGTTGAAGTTAATATTAACTTATGGAAAGTTCATTTTATTTTCTTTTTCTATTTTGATTTCCTATAAGTGTTTATGGAACAATTTATCCAAACCAAATAGACCCTAAATTCTTCTATCCACAATACACAAACCACTACACCCCTTTTAGGAGTGTTTTTAAAGACTAAATGTGGTTTTGTGCTTAATGCGGAATGGCCAAAATGTTTTCACAAAATTACCTTTTGTGTGTAGTTAGGTATTTTTCAACATTGAAGTGCTCTAAATGTTTATTGAATGTAGATCCACTTGTATGGCATCCTTTCAAATATTTTTGACTTTTCGCCAAAAATTGCTTGAGAACAGCTTTTGAAATTAGCTCAAGTCTCTTTTATTAGCAGATGTTGACACAGATTGATAATATCATTGTATCAAGTTTAGCCTTAGAATGCTGTCTAATGTATAAATACAAGCTACATATTATATCTTTTTTATGCATGAACTATAGAGATTAGATCAATGCATAATGGTTCTTTTTTGTGATGTTGATGAAATGGTAATATATAACATTTAATTTTCTTGGTTTTATTAGTTATCGATTACTGTTATTTATCCTTCTTTAGGTCTTTAGGTGGTACATAATGAAAATAAGTAATTATGTAGTGTTTTTGGTTCAGCTTTTATGATCAAGGTTATGAACATTGATAACATGTAGGGGATGATTTGTTTGTTTCTCTGACTAATTTCTTTAAATTTTAATTTGAACTTTCAGGGAAGAGTTTCATCGTATTGTCTTGTTTCTTGACAAAATTCACCGAGATAGTAGACAACTAGTGAGTGGCGGTTCTTCTCACCTGAACGTGAAACAACTGCAGCAGCCAATTGGCATGAAGCCTAGTCTTACTTATTGCCTGGATAGCCTGAAGTTTATTCATGAGATATACAACTCCGAGTAAGGAAACAACTTTTTCTTAATGTATATTATTTTGTGCTTTTAGACAAACCAGAAATGCATTAATGTGAACATAATTTTTAATGCGTCAAATATATGATTCAATAACGTGAAGATTGGCTGGAAGTGTAACGAACATGGCTACATTTGAATTACATTTTATTTATGGACTTAGATACTTCCTTCTTTCATCGTCATTACTTTGTTTTAACTCCCTTTCAAGGGGAAAGGAAACATAGACTTGTAATGTATATAGAGCATCTTAAGACCTTGTTTTATAAAATGAAGAAGAAATAAAAATAGAAGGAAAAGAAAAAAACAGAAAAAAATAAAGGCCCCAACCTTCTAAGTTAGTTCTATTTCAGTAAGAAAGATGTCCTGGCAAATGAAACGTCTTGTCTTTAGTTATCAAAATTGTTAATTATCAATCTTTATTATTTGTTGGGTGAGACAGCTTCTAAACTCTCAAAATGATTATTGATGATGGAATGCAACTTTTTGTTTTAAAAGCTTTGTGCATAAGTGTTTTCTTTGATTCTGCTTCTGATAACACCATTTTGATTGAGTAGAAAAAATATTTTACTAGTTTTTTTCTTTTATAATAGGTATTTATTAAAATCCTCAGTGATCTCAGCACTATCAGAATTGGCCTTAAAACCCAGGTATGAAAAATACCAATGCTACTGTTTAACCATTCCAATGTCATGTGTATGTCTGCGTGTCTATGTGCACAGATGCGCTTGTGAGTATTTTGTTGCTTTGACCAAATATGTGTTAGAAATTGGAAATCATTTATATACTCAATATAAGAAGGTGTGTTAAAATGCCATTTCGACTAGGAATATGATCAAATTAAAATATGAGTTAATCTTACCTTATAAACTGATTTAGACTCATCTCCACTTACTAATATGGTGAAGACTTTTGATAAAGCACTTCAAATTTCAGTTGTAGTAAGCAAGTGCAAATAATTCATCATAATTTTTTGAGTCATGAATATCAATAACCATCGTTTCACTTTCTGATTTTCTACATACCATTTTTTATATCCATCTTCTGATTTTGCAAGTGGTTTCATCTTGACATGAATATAAGAGACTTTCTCCCTTTCATATGCATCTCTTTCAATTGTGGACCAAATAGTTGGACTTAGTGAGGATGATTCCTACACTGAAAACTCCTTTAGTTTGAACATCAGTAGAAACTGATTTTTTTTCCAAATGATTCAGATTTCATTCCCTCCATTTTGGAGGTATCAAACAATTCAAAATCGAAAGGTGTTGACTCTAATATCATATTAAAAACTGAATAGGGTCTAACTTAACCTTATAAAACTGATTTATAAGATGAGGTTTTCATCTTATATATTATAATTTGACCATATCTTTAGATGTGAGATTTTAACATGTGTGACTCTATCAAATCGAAAGGTAAATGAGAAGGTACTGTAAGCCTCTAACCTTTAGAAACAGCCTCAAGAGCATGTAAAAGAATTTTGTTATCCCCATTCAAACCAGCTGGTCTTTTTTCAATCAAACTTTAAACAGAAAAAGTCTCCATGAACTTAGTTATCTTAGTATAATCAGAAATATAACATTCACAAAGGCATTATATACTCCTCGAAGAAGATATCTGAGTTGTCAGTGAAGTGAAGGTGCTAAACCTTAACTTCCTTTAAACCAACTTCGATACCTTTAATGAACTTTCTACCACAGTTATAAAATACGAAAGTAGAAAACATTCCCGATACCTAACTCCTTATTTTCATATTCCCCTAAACCATGATATACTTTTCTTGTATTCATAGTCATAGAAAGTGTAGCAGGAAATCCACCTTCTACATTTAGCATCAAAATCTTTTCTATCAAGATCCTTATTTAAAAACCCATCTCAAAGCCAATTTACAAATAGGATAACATCTGAAATTTGTCTACATGCTCTAAAAGCACTCTGGTTTTTTAATCTTCGGAAGGATTTGAGTCATAATAAACACAGGGAAGGACGAAAAAAAGAAAGAAAAGGAAAACAAAGTCAACTATGCAAACTAGTGATACGTGTCTGTGCTTGCATCCTATTCTATAGACACTGAGATAGCAAAATTCATCATGTACTTTATTCACGAAAAACCTTGCCTTTTGTTTTCCAATGCTTGTACTGCTGTTGTCCAATGTTTTATTCTGTGCAGTATGGGTTACTTTGCATTTACTCCATTGCAGTGGCAGTGATCTTGGTGCACTTCGGCAACTCTTGGTTGATCAACCCAATCTTCAAATTGAGGAAGGTATGATAGAATTATCTGTGGGGTAGAAGTGATTTTTGGTCATTAGCAATAAAAAATGTATATGCTCGTCAGCACCATTAATGAGTAACGCTTATGATAATCTTTAGGATTGCTTCATTTTGAATTAGACCTCTGTATGCTTCTGGGACCACCTATATGATCCTTAAATCACCATAGGAGTGTTCTTAATTTTTTTGATTTTGAAGTTCACATTTACTTTGTTGTTAATGAATAGAATCTACAATTGTACTTTGTCTTTACTTAAGAAATCTGGATTGCTTTAAGATGTCGAATTTAATTCAACTGTTTTAAAGTAAATTGGAGGTCGTAAAGTTTCTTAGACTTGGAGAACCATACCTATAGCTGCAAGTATAATTGCTATGTGGAACAGAGTTGTTGATTACAGGAAAGCTTTAGAAGAACTTGTCTCTTAAGGTTGAGATCCTGTTACCCCCTTCCTTTACCACTTGAGAGGATAAAAATGGGATTGGTTTGAATACTTTTTACCATCTAACATTTTACATTGCTTTGTTTGAAGAATCTATAAACTAAAACCCTATAAATCTGATCTACCCCGTAATTTTAGGAAAACTAAACATGTTAAACATAAAGATGGACATTTTATTAATTTGTTCAGATGATCTAGTTTCTGGGGTGTTTTTATAACACATTTTTTTGGGGTGGGTGGAGGTATGAGGAAAGGTGAGGCAAGAAAATATATAGATACTCTAGTACGATAAAACAATTTTAACTTCTAAAATAATAGGACCAGAAGATCACTAAGGTGTATGTAAGAAGAATATGGGGTATTCCTTAACTGAAAATCAAGAAAGAAATCTCTTGAGATACTGATATCTATTTGGGAGAGGAGACCGGATACTGTCAAATTACCTAAAGTTGTTTCTTGTTATTTTTTTTATGCATTTCCTGCAATTTTATGCATTTTTTTCATGAGTTTTTCTTAATAATATAGTGCTTGGAGCTCTTTTTTATTCATTTTATTCTCGGATAACTATCATTTAATCTGTATGTGGCAAACACATGATAGGATAATAGTATGAAAAAGTTTTCACACTAACTGTTGCCGAGTGAAACACATATATTCATGTCATTTCTTGATGTTTGACTTTTTGGCCGCAGTTCAATTTGTATTTGATATGATATTTGCCGAAGAACTGAGTTGATGATCCTCTCTACTATGGATTTTTGGCTCTAGACCGGGTTATGCTTGAGCTAATATATTCATCAACTGAACCTTTTGATCTTACTGGCACGTTTGTTGATGCAGAATGAGTTAAGATAATTGTTGTTTGCCAATTATTAAGGATTTTACTTTATTTAGAAATTTTATCTTTATTTAAATATTTTTTTGACAATATATCATCATATTAGGGCTTCCATTTGTTTTGAATTGATTAGGATTTTATATTTTATATAACCAATACATATCATTAGGATTTGGGTTAAATATCGTTTCCAAATATAAGGAAGAAAAAGGAGACAATCTTTTTAGGGATTAAAAGAGAGTATTCATATATTTAGAGGACTAAAAATATAGTTAATCCTTCATATTTTATATTTGATTAGAATTTCTTTACTACTACCTTTAAATGTATACTTATTCAAACATTTATATTTATAATAAGATTATTGGTTTTGCATTGCGATTTATATAGGTTACCCCCTCCTCTTTGTGTGTTTCTATATAAGTAAAATGATTGTATACATTCTTATTTGGTATATCTTTTTCTTCTTCTAAAATATCTAAGATTTAATTTAAGTTTCTCCAATTTTTACTGTTTATTTTTTTGTTATTCTAACTTTGAAATGCTCAACTTTTAGTCCCTCAAACATTATTTTAAATCATGTTTTTCTTTTCTAAAAGCTAATAAAAAAAATTTGGAAAACAAAGATTAGTATATTTCAAAATAGAGTGATTAAAAACTAAAAGTGATATATTTCAAAATTAGAAAAACTGAACTTTGAAATTATTGAGGATAAAAACATGATTATCTTTCTTGTTTATTATGGCAGAATTACATTTTGCATAAAGTTTTGTATATATTTTCCATAGAAGCAAGCAACTTCATTATTCAATGAGTCAAAATAAGCGAATGTTCCTCTCCAGAGAGTGGTTTGGTTTTGCTGTGTATACATCTAAAAAAATAAAGATATTATGAAAAACAAATCAAAAGATTTATTATATAAATTATAAAAATTATTTTATTGATTTGTGTGATCAAATTTTAAGGCTATAAACAGTTTCTTATATAACAAAGATATGAGGAAATATTTATGTCAAATTATTTTAAATTTAATCCTTTTGTAAATAAATGTTATATATATTTGGTTCAATTGGTCTTTATCTTTAAATCTTTTGCAAATAAAAAATTTGAAATTTAAATTATTTTTAATTGATTCTTAAATTTCATTTCTTTACAAACAAACTCTGTTGAGACCAGATTAAGTTAGTAGGGAGAAATAAAATTCAATTATTTATTCATCTTCTATTTTAGTAATTTATTAGCTTCTTTTTTTATCTTATTTACTATTAAGTTTCTCAATTAGAAATGTAAAATTACAATTAAAGATAATGGAAGAATTGACATGATGTAAGGTGACATAAAAATTGTCTTGATGGTGACATGATAGTTGGCCAAATAAGAATGTGACAATTGATGTGCATTAACACCATTTAATCAATTTTATTAACAAAGTCAAATAAATTACTAAAACATGATAAAAATATGCATTTTGATTATTTTACCTTTAGTGTTAAATTTTAGGATTAAAAATATTTAAATTTTTATTATAATAAGTTGATAAAATAATAGATTTTAGTTATTATTTATACTTAAATACAGTATTTAGGTTATAAATTTGATAAAAGAAAAGGAATGAATTAATTATTAAAAAATATAAGAATAAAAAATCATCTTTATGCAAGTAAAACGAGGCACAATTGATTTAGATAAAAGATATTTTTTCTTGTAAATATAATCTTATTTTATAAACTTTATTTAACTAAATTAGATTTAAACTTACTTTTAAAGATTTAAAGATCTGCTTCATTTAGTTTTTAAAAATAATTTTAATAATCAATATTTGAGAATTTTTTGAAAATAAAAGAAAATATTTAGTTTAAAAATTATTTTAAACAAAAGAAAACAAAACTAATAATAATAAAAAGACCGTAATAAAAATTGAAAAAAAAATCACAACTTCATGACAAGAAAAACTAATAATATAATACAATAACAAATAATACAATATAACGAACATACAAATATTATTAATAATTTTTTTTTTTTAATTTTAATTTTTAAAAACTAAAAAATAAAAAATCATTTTTTTTACTTTTAAAATGTAAAAATCAAAATCTGTTTTCTAAAACAATAAACAAACAAACCACTTTTTCACTTTGGCTCACTATAAAATTATATATTTAGTTTATTAAATGGGATCTTAAGGGTTTTGTTTTCTATAAATAAAAGATATGATAAATAAATATTTTTGAATGTATAAATTATAGATAAAAGATTAATTACAATTTCTAAAAGATATTATGTGGAAGAATTAAAAAAAAAAAACGTTATCATCATGGGTTAATTTCTAAATATATTTTTATTATAGATACTTATTTGAAAATTCTCAATATCAATAACATTGATTTTCATCTTGAAGATAATTAACTAACTATGTATCTATATTTACAAAAAATTTACAATTTTCTTAATTGAGAAGTCACCAGTGGAATGAATCCAAACGAACCAAACCTCCTCAACAAGTCACTGAGTTTAAAAGACAGCATAGCATAGTCTTCCATCGGTCTTACTTTCTGTACCTCAGCTACCATCGAAACCTGTCTCTCGAACCCAACAACAACAACATCGTCGTCACAAAATCTAGAGAGAGAGAGAGAGAGAGAAACAGTTGAATTTGATTGAAGATGAAGATCACTGTCATGACTGTTGATGAGCAAATTCTCACGTTGGATGTGGATCCCCACGAATCTGTACTCATCAAAGATCCTTCTTTTGCTTTTCTTTTCATCTTTCTCTTTTCATATCATTGTTTTTCATTTTCTTTTCCTTTTGGGTAGGTGGAAAACGTCAAAGCATTGCTCGAGGTTGAGGTGAGTTTTATTTTTCTTCTCCACTACCCATCATTTTTTCCCTTAAAAATTGTTTCTTTTTTTGTTTGAAAAAAAGTTATCTTTGTTTCAATCTTCTTTCTTGTGAATGTTGACGAGGGTATTTGGGAAACACCGTTTTTCATTTGAATTATGGATTGCACGTTTTTCATTATTTCACAACCTAGAAAGAAAATGCGATGTGAGAGTTTGTTTGATGATGTTAGTGGTCGATTCATGTGTCTTTTGTTAAATTGAGGATGTTGGGTCTTGTTTGACTTTAATTTGTGTGGCCCTTTTGTTGTTTTTGGGTGTTGTTTCTGTGATTGGATTTCTTATTGTGTTTGTTTGACGCTAAACTTGTGCATATGAGAAGACTAGTGTGCCTCTTCAACAACAGAAGCTTCTGTTTAATGGGAAGGAGGTGAGGAATTCTGAGAAGTTGAGTGACATTGGTGTTAAGAATGATGATTTGCTGATGATGGTGTCTGGTGCTGGCGCCGCCTCCACCGCCGCTTCTAGGTACGGCCTTTCATTTATGTTAAATTTTACTTTTATGAGATAGTCTGGGGACAAATGCATGATAAAAATTTAGAATTTGAAGAACCGTGAGATTCTAGGTGACTTGCCTATGATCGTGTACTTATGTTGGGTTGTTGTCAGCTTCTTGCATACTCAGCATAATGTTGGTTTGTTCTGTGATAGGACAAAATATGGTTGTAGTCAGCTTACTCCATACTCCATCCATTTTGAGTAGAGTCTAATCATGTCTCTGCCCTAACATTTGACTCACTAATGTGTTCTTGCATGAATTAAACTAAATTGAGTGCCATTTGTAAAAGTAAGGTTTTATGGATAAGTAAGAAAATTAAGTGATACTATTGCAAACGAGGTAGTGGAAGTGTGAAAGATGATTAGTATACCGCTTGCAAGGAGACTTACTAGTCTTTGAGATCGGACACTATTTCTACAATTTGATATATTTCTCTCATTTGCTCACTATTCTTCTGGTATGGATAATTAATGTGAAAATAGTAAAAAAATGAAGAGATAAGCCATTTCATGCTATAGAATTGTTGGGTTATTGAACTCATGATGCATATCTCTTGACTTCTACTGTTATATATTCTATATCAACTTTTGGTTCATTAAAATGTAAAGTATAGATATCTTTATATACTTACTGTAATACATTTAAATTATTTCAGTGGATCTACCAATGATTTGAGTTTGAATACTGATGGATCGGCTGTCAACCCTGGTGCTTTTCAGCAGCACATAAGACAAGATTCTAATTTGATGGGTCAGCTCTTTCAGGTAAGTTATGTTTGTTTTATTACTTTGTAATCACATTCATTATCAAGATCTGATCTATGTACATGATATGATATTCTCACGCTTTAATGAAATAAAAAATTTGAACTTTCCTGTCAATTAGCGGTTTACATGTAAATTAGATTAACTATTTCATATTTTGGTTCTTTCCATCACTTTTTATGTATATTTTGGTTCTGTTTTTTTGTGATCGACTATATTATAACCTTCTTTATAATGGAAAATACAGAGTGATCCAGAGTTGGCACAAGCTATCTTAGGGAATGATCTGAATAAATTGCAAGAAGTTTTGCGATTGCGTCATCGCCAAAGAGATGAATTAAAGCGTCAGAAAGAAGAAGAGCTTGTAAGTACACTGTGTGAGATCATTATTGTTTCTTTACATTTGCCAAGAGTTTAAGTTCAATTGTATCATTGCAAGATCCCTTGCTTCTAATCCTCTGGAGTTGTTCAATTTTATTCCTTTTGCTTTGCCATCACTCTGTTAGAATACTTTGCTCCAAAATTTATTTGACTTCTTTTTGGTAGGCTCTTCTATATGCTGATCCTTTTGATGTTGAAGCACAAAAAAAGATTGAAGCTGCCATCCGCCAGGTCAGTATTTTTTTAATTAGAGATAAAACAACTCAAGTCTCTGGTAGATTGACCTTTTTTATATATGCATTCACTATACCAATAGGATATCAATTTCTAATTGTATTTGGAATTTTCCAGGCACTACCATGTACTGCACATTTGGTTTAGCTTAAATATGGAAAAATATAATCTATTCTTTTTCAGAAGCTCTTTCAGGAAGCTGCGAAATAAAACTATTATTTTCTCTAAATAAACCAATTCAAACCTACACTAACACTATGTTTCAAGACAAATGGGGTGGAAAGTCTTAGTGTGGGTGAAAATAAAATAGACTGAGTATTTCCCTGGTTTGGTTAAACAACGCAAAGGGGAAGGAAATAAATAATGAAGCTGGGACCTACAGGTGCTATTGCTTCTTAATGGAGATGAGACTTTCATATGCATTGAGAAAGAAAAAAATGTGAAGAACAATGTTGCTGCCTCTGCTTCCTGCCTTCTTTTCCACTCCTTCTTCACTGGTTTCTCTATGACTCCACCTGCACCCCTCCTCCTACTACATATTTCTTGCAACTCTAACCTTTGCACTTCTTTCCACACTGGTGCTTGCACCAATTGCTTCACCCACCATCTCCCAACAGTGTCAATGACATCTAGCTCTCTTTCTTTGAAAACTTGTTACCAGAAACTCCATCTTTGACACTGGTCTCTTTTTTGTTTCTGCTAGTGCTATACAATCTTCAATATTTATATATATAAGAATATTATATTTGAATTTAATGTCAGAGGTTCTTTTAATACTACATACAATCATTACTAAATAATATTCTATCTAATTTTAGATTTTAAATCTATGTCAAATTAATTGTCAAATTTGGCTTCAGGCAGTTTTGGCCGCTACAATAAACCACTCTGCTTTAGCAAGCAGGTGCTGCTAGACTCTGCTATAGTGTGCAATTTAAAACCCTGGTTCATGGTGAATTAAAGAAATTTAACACTATTCAAGTGAATCGATTATGATATTGTGGATTTTTTAGTCAATAAGCATTCAATACTGTAGCATTTTAAATAAATTACTCTAAGGGTAAACATCTCTTTATATATAATTTCTTTGTCTCATGAATCTTTAATTAAGCAGTTTGTTTATGATAAGTTCTTGACTAAAGACTGACATTACCTTGTCAAATTAAATTTGTTAAATTTTGTAAATTTGTGCTTGTTTATTGTATGTGCAGTGGACAGATATTTAGTCATTCTCAGTTTCTATTAGATTATCATGTTATGTGCAGCCTATTAGTTGTCTTCAAAAGTGTCGTTTGTAATCATTGATCTTGTCTTAGGTTCCCCTCTTCCTGGTTAACAATATCATATTTGGTTTGTCTAATTTTACAGAAAGGGATTGATGAAAATTGGGAAGCTGCATTAGAACATAATCCTGAAGCTTTTGCTAGAGTGGTATGTATGATTTTCTTGCAGTTAGGTTCTTTTTTTTTGTGGGTCATAATTTCATAATAATGTCCAATTTATTATGTGACTATTTCAGGTCATGCTGTATGTTGATATGGAGGTTAATGGTGTTCCATTGAAGGTGAGTGATTTGTCACCATTAGTAATTTTTCTTTTAAAGTGTAGGTTCTAACTACACTGAATATAATATGCTTTTTTTTTAGCTCTGTTGGTTTCAATTATTAAAGGTTATAATATGAAATGGAACATGCATTAATTAGATTCTCACTTTGTTTCAGGCATTTGTTGATAGTGGAGCTCAGTCTACCATTATATCAAAAAGCTGTGCTGAACGTTGTGGGTATGATAAATTTGCTTGACTGAAATTTTCTTCCAAGATATCTATGATACAACTTAATGATTAAGTTTATTAGTAGCTCATCTGCTTCCCTATGATATTGAGGAAGTAAAATTCATTGTAGTTACTTCTGTATCAATATCATGCTCTAATGTAAATTATACATTCTTGAATGGAATGAATATTTTCCACTGATATTCATAGGTATATGTACATTGTTTTTATATAAGTAGATCCTAAGTAAAAAATACAATTCAGATTGATTACATATAATCATATATTTGTTGTATTCGGAACAGAAGATCCTGAACTATGATTTTACAGTTTGATGTTTGTTAAGCCAGTGAATTATGCAACAACAAAAATAGAAAACTGGCTGTAGGTGCAAGATAAGTCAATGAATGATTTTGGGAAAGACTAGATTTGCTCAGAGAAATTGAAGATTATTTTGTGAGCCTCGTGGTTTTATATATTTTCAGTCTCAGCAAAGGGTTACCTCTTCTTGTATACAGCTTGGCCTTCCTATTTTCTGATCTAATTTCGAGCTCCTATAAAATTGCTTTCTTTTTGAAGTTTCATCTCTGAACTGTTTTTAGTTTGTGAGGCTTTAAGGGTCTCTCACTCTTTCTGTTTTGATTGGTTATTGAAATAAATTATGTGTTCTTATCCTCATGTATTTATAGATATTAGTTGTTCATAAGTTGCCAGATTGAAAATGTGATTTTTTTTAACGATCATGTTGTTTCCAGATTGCTGAGACTTTTAGATCAGCGATACAGAGGGATTGCTCATGGAGTTGGCCAGTCAGAAATATTGGGTCGTATACATGTTTCTCCAATCAAGGTATTGTTTTAACAGATTTTGCGGGTAATTTTGTGTTGCTGAAGTTGTGGGTATCTTATTGCATACTAGCTGGTATTGGTAGATAATGATAATGTATTTTCTCTTGTTTATGTGGATATCAATTTGGAGATCAATTATATTTGGGTATTGTATTTTTTCATTAGGTATCTTTAACTGAAATATAAAGATATTGTTTGGTATTATTATACACTGATTCAAATTGTAATGATAATATATTACTGAGAAGGATCTTTATTGTTTGTGATTTAAATTTTAGCAATGGTAGTTATCTTTTTTCTGGCTTCCTTTACCATGTTATTTTTGTAAGGGTTAAATGATTGGCGAAATGAGATCCTATTTAATCATGAATAAGTGTCCGTTTCTCCTAGTTTTCTTGTGTCTGATGTCTAATTGAGGTCACTCGTGGACATTGTTGTTTTGATGACATCTCTCCTCTATCCTAATATGTCACCTGTTAGAGATTCCCCATTTGATACCATCTTAGAAAGTGGGAATGGTGTTTAACTCAACTGTTGACTTAAGCATTATCTCCACTTTTTAAGATGATATTAGAGTCTATCCTATAGAGATTTGTTGGGTCTATTGTTCTACCTGATTATCCATAATTCCACGCACTTGAGAAGTCTAGTTCTCAAGGTAAGGGGGTGTGTTGGAATCACCCATATCCTCAATGTGAGGGGATGTATTACAGATCTCACATCCATTATTGATGAGGCCAACTTATAGTGAGATGCAAACCTTGTTTTATAAGCTGATTTTGTAGGGTTGAGTTAGATCTATATCTAATTTCTATGACTATCGATGCATGGATGTTTGAGTCCTGTATGAAGCAATCAATACAATTCCAGTTTAATCCTTAGATATTGATTTTTTTTTTTGCATTGATATGATAACCATTCTCTTACAGTATATTTTTGTCCATTTTATGTTTTACTCTAACTTTTATCTTGTGTATGTATTTTCCTTTAGATTGGGAGTATATTTTACCCTTGCTCATTCTTGGTGCT
Organism: Macrotyloma uniflorum; assembly: GCA_016859785.1. Taxonomy (NCBI): domain Eukaryota; kingdom Viridiplantae; phylum Streptophyta; class Magnoliopsida; order Fabales; family Fabaceae; genus Macrotyloma; species Macrotyloma uniflorum. The sequence goes on from BDMB01000028.1 coordinate 2,667,735, forward strand.
GGACTCTCCCAATATGGAGTTTCTCTTTGGATTGGATATGCTCCGAAAACACCAGGTACCATTCTCAGTTGCACTGATATAATTGCTTTCAGTAGTTACTGTAAGCTGCTATTCTTATAGCTGTGGATCTTGGCTGCAGTGTATAATTGATTTGAAAGAAAATGTTTTGCGAGTTGGTGGAGGAGAAGTTTCTGTGCCATTTTTGCAAGGTTGGTTTTGTTATCTGTGAATTTTAAAAATGACCACTTTTTTCCTTATACGTTTGCATAGTTAGTTCTCTTTTAAACTCAATCTTTCATAGATTATATATATATATATATACACATATTGATTATATTGGTTGTTATGTTCAGAGAAAGACATACCATCTCGGTTTTTGGACGAGAAGTATGCTAAGGAAGCTTCTGGCTCTGGTAGTCCAGTAAGTATATTTTTTATTATAATCTTTTATTTAAGGGACCAAGTCAAAACTGTAATGCTGTAATCTGCTTCTAGGTATCTAATTCTGCCATTATTCTTAATCTTTTGATAATTATGTTATAATGTAGATCCTTCATAGCATATATGAAGGATCAATAAAAAATAGCATGTATGAAGAAGGAAAATATCCCCCGGCTGTGTATTTTTGGCACATTTTATTATATCTTCTGGTTCCCAGACCAAGGGGTTAAGTAGTATCCTTAATATTTTGCTTGCAATCAAAAGGGGAGATGTTCAATAAGTAGGATTTTGGTTGTTCATATAATTATTAAGTTCATTTTACTTCTCATCAAATTTCATATTTGCCAAAGTAATCAATGGAGCCAATTCTTTCGATTGTTACTTGGGGATAATGTGAACTGAAAATAAGTGTAAAGTAGTTGAAAGTAAATCATATTCCCTGGATATGATTGTTGACTGTTGCTTTTGATTGTTACTTGGTGATAATGAGAACTGAAAACGTTGTTGGGTCCATTAGGAGTTCAAATGCTGTCAAGTGCACATGACATGTGTACACTCTTTAAAAGGAGCAAAAGGTGTAAACAATGATACGTAGTCATAAAATATTGTGGCTTTTCTGGATTGCTTTGTCATTTTGTTTTCATGAAGACAATGACAGTTTTTTTTGTGTTGTTTTTTTGTACACCCAGATTACATCAGGAAGCAATAATCCATCAACAGGAGGCGGCCTCCCTTCTGGTTAGTTCTGGAGACTGTTTAAAATAATCATTGTATATATTTAGACCATAAAATATTCAGAAAATTTCATTTTCGTATTTATCATGTTTTTGGGGTTCAATTGGCTAATTTTTTTATCAAATTTCCACCCAAAGGAAGCTTTTTAAGCTTGCAAACTCTTGTATGAAATGTTGATGAGGTAGTAATCTGATTTGCAGCTGTCCATAAAATTAAGTTCCTTTTACTCACCATATTAAATTTCACATTTCCAAACTAATCAATAGAGCCTATGTCAATAACATATTTTGTTTCTACTTACTTTTCAGGAGCAGCTTCTGCTGACAGGGCTAAGGTATGCTTTCAAGTATCAATGTTTTCAATTTTGTACTATGTCCTTTTTAACTCGTGTAATTAACTGTATGAATATGAACATCTGCTTTCATTACCTTCACATGGCAGAATAAATTTCAAGTAAACCCTCTACATGGCTCCTTTAGGATTAACTGGTCAATAAATTAGTTTCTAAAGATATAAATCATATTTTCTCATTTTTCCTGTTATTATTATGCTACTTTTCTGGCTTCCAACAATATGTTTATTCTTTTAGGGGTCTAAAAGTGGTGAAACTTTAAAAAATTTGGTGAATGTGTTGTATTTTTGAGAGATTAATTTAGTTAAAAAAAATCTTTGGAAGGACCAAGTGGACGATTTAGTCAAAATGGGAAGTATATACTATTGTTGATCTATTGGTCTACAATGCAAAATGTAGTGTATTATGTAGCACTTCAAGAACATGATAAACAGCAAGGCAAAAATCTAATTAACAACATACTTTGTAGGGTTGAAAGTAAGGTGAAAATGTAGTGTAAAGTTTTCAAGTGTGCAAACTTTGATCAAATTACTATTTTTTTCTTTTTGCATTCTGACTACATTCATGACAAGTACAAGGTTGGATCATGTTTGATGTTTCTCTGATGTAGTCATATATGGTTGTAGGATTCTGAATTTGAAGCCAAAGTTGCAAAGCTTGTTGAGTTGGGATTTGAAAGAAATGCAGTTGTACAAGCTCTTCAATTATTCAATGGCAATGAGGAACAGGCTGCTGGCTTTCTTTTTGGGGGCTAGAGAGGAACATTTGTTTTGGAAATAGATTGATTTGTTACTTCAAACAATTTTTACTAAGTCAATTCAATTACAATTTTAAAAACTAAATTGTAGACATGATGGCATTTATTGTGAATTGATCATTCTGCAAGGAATGTTTCTATTTCATTGAAAAACCATTTTATTGTCACTTAATGCTTGTATTTTCTAACCTTTATAGAGCTTCAAGAAATCTAATTTAGATTTCAGGATAATGATATAAGGGATATTTCCTGCGCACTCAGAAATTTAACTAATAATTTATTTTATTAAAAATATAAAAATTAAGGTAATAAATTTCTGCTTTTCCTTTTCACTTTTTATTAGATACATTAGAAATTATCTTAATATTTTGAACCTTTAACCACAGATAACCTTTAATTTCTATTCATTTTTTTAATAACTCCTACATACTAATATTTACATATACAAACTTATTTGTGTATATTTATAAGTTTTTTAATGTCACGTAAACAAGTGGAGTGGCTTAAAAAAAATTCATAGCCTGTTTTAATTTTGATGGTTAACTAGTTTATGAAATTCACATAATAAATATTTTTTACATAACTAAAATTTATAATAAATAAACATTTTTTAATATATAGACCATTACACGGTAAACAACTGTAGTACATGTTCAAAAACACTTTAATTCAATTTAATGTAATAGATATATATTTCTCCTTTCTCATTAAGAGGTCCTCCCATTACATGTTTCACACTCGAGTAAAAAAATATTTTATTCGTAATTAGTCTATTATCTTAGTTATTTTTATTATATATATATAATAATTTCTTTTATTAGTTGTAAAATCTTTTTTCAAATTTTAAAATTTTCCCTAAATATCTGAGTGCAATCATCCTTTTTAGGTTTAGCTCCTCTAAACTGATGAAAAAAAAATGTAAATCCAATAAGAAATAACCTATTTATCATTCATTTTCTTTCATCAGAGTAAGTTTAAGAAAAGAGAGACTCACAATCAAGATGGTAATATATACTTATTCATATAGAAGACAACGATTTATCATCTATTGTTGGTAACGAACTAAGCACAATAAGAGACAGAAGCTAACAGGATTTTCTATAACAATCAATCAGTAAACATTCATAACTCTAATCTGTACCAATACTCATGATCAAAGGCAAAACTTCACTTCCACAGTAATACTCTACACTCACAACAGATTTGAACTTAACAGATAGCTGAATTGAATGAAGCAACTTTCCTCATCGTACTAGATCTCAGAGAAGTTATAGAAAAATCTAAAGGGAAAAAAAAATGATCCTCTAATGGCATGATTAGGAAAAGATCAAAACCTTTCTGCCAATCTAGCAGTTACTGCTCTTAGTTTCGAATACACCTTTCCTGCTGGTGATCCCAGAATCAGACTACAAAGGGAGTCCCTGGCAATTTTTATGTTGGCAAAAGATCCCAATATGTGAATTTTGGTGTCGGCAATTACGATTCTTGTCTTCGACGCATTCTCAATAGCAAACTTTGTTTTACCACCTTTACCAGATAACCTTCCAATAGCACGAGACAAGTGGTCACCTCGAAGTGTTTTAACATCCTTGATTTCAAAGGACTCGATGTAGAGCTCATCCAGACGCAGAAGAGCAATGGCATCTATGACATCAAAACCCAACATGAAAGCATGGACAAAATCAGCACATTTTTGCAGGTTACTAATGTCAGGTGTATCAACCCTTGTCTTCAGCTCAACTCTACGAGCCTTCAAATTCATGCGGACATCAATTTTCATCTGCTCATAAATGGGAGTATAGATATCCATCCAAGCTTTCTTGAGAGGGGTATAACGATGTGGTGGAACATTCACCTTGCGGAACTGAACCTGTCCATCAGACATCTCATGAGGCTTCAAAGGCTCAAACTTTGGCTTTGGTGGCAAAAGTTTGGCCTCAGATGGGACCGTCTCAATTTCCATGGAAGAAGCTGCCTGATTTGACTCCATTCTGCAAAGATGATATAAAATATTCAAAAAGTCAAACGTAGAACTTAAATTTAAATAAACTAAATCAATTTCTCCAGTTCTAGATATGACGTATGAGCAGCATAATTATCAATCACAGATAGTTGCACAGTGAGACTGGTCCCAAAAACACTATAAAGGATTGATCGGACGGCTGCTAATTGAAAGTTTACAAATCCAACATTACCGGACTCAACCTAGTGAACACACAAGACAAGTAGAGGCTTGTTACTGAGTATCACTTTCATTCTTCTGAAAGAAACAAGTAAAACTCTCTATGGATAAACTTCTCAATAAGTATTTATAGGAAAAATTAAAAAGGGAAAACCTATGCATTTAAATTTTATAAAAACTCTCTCATTTAATTTTTCCAAATGTAAATTTACAGATGTTAACAAGGTAATTTAACTTATGAATGAATCTTAATTCATTTTACCTTTATTTTCTTTTTCTTATAAGTGAATGTTGAGAAATTTATCCAAACAAGACTCAAGTCTCATGCTCTAAAATTTATGTTTCAAAATGAAGACTGAAATTCCTAAAACCCACAAAAAGTAGGTTGGCTGCAGAACAGAAATAGGGTTAAAGAGGGGATTTTCCCTCATTTAACCATAGCAGTTGAAATAGCTGTGATTTCCAGTATAACAGCTACTATTCAAGGCTGTAACAAGTCTGAAATAGCAGCTGGAGGCCACTTCACAAAGCTAGTGATTTCTTAATAACTATGATGAACAGAGCAGTCCAGAACAGAATAAAGTTAAAACTTTACTAGAACATAAAACATAGACTAAAAAAACCTCTTCCTCCACTTAGTTTCACTAATTCTGATATCCAACGATAAAGTATGATTTTTTTGTGAGAGGTTTGAGTAAATTTGTACGAATAAAAAGGTTTTAAAAAACAACCAAGTAATGATTAAATTCAACGGACGCACAAATCATGTATATTAGAAAACACGGCAGATTTTCCTTTTCACAATCAGAACAATTTCAATCTAGTTATTATACATTAAATTAGGTCCAAAATGTGTAACTAGAACAGAGCAATATACATATAAGCAGAAAAAAGTGAAACAAAGTTGATAGCATACGTGAAAAGAGGACACGAGTAGTGGAAGACAAATCTGACAGTGATCAAAAGGGCGGCGGCAGCGGCAGCAGCAGCGGTAATGGTCGAAGCGGCGGCAGCAGCGGAAGGTTTGATCCAGCTTAGGGTTTTATAAGAACAACCTTTGTATTTTTAAATATGTTGGAGGTTATTATTGTCTTTTACTGTCTTTCTATTATAGATTTTTGTATTTAATAATATGGGGGTATAAAATATTTAAAAGATTTTTTGTATTTTTAAATTTGTTGGAAGTTATTTTTTAGATTCAGTTAATTAAAGAATCAATAGATATTTAAATTGTTTCAAAAAAATAAAATAAATATAAAAAGTAAATATATATTTTTAAAATTTAAAGTATATTAATAAAATTAGTTTTAATTTTAAATTATGACGATTTTATTATAGTAAAAATAAACATATTTAAATAAATATATAAAAATTAAAAAATTCTATTATTTATTTTCTTTATATAATAATATTTAAGTAAATATACATCTTGATAATATAATAACATTTTTTTTATTATTGTAATATTTATATCTTTCATATTGTTTATTATTTACATAATAAATATATTAAGTAATAAATATTTATTATAAATAATATATTAAGTCAACTTTTATATATGTTAATTTATAATATTCTTTTAGTAGGATTTTTGCTACGATTCTCAATTTAAGACCATCCAAAATCATAATCCCTATAGAGAAAAATTATGATATATTTAGTATAAAACAAAAATATTATTTTAAATATAATATTATATTTGTATAAAACAATAAAAGTAATTAATTATTTAACAAAAATATAAATTAATAATCTCACATTTTTTTCTTGAAATATTCACACAAATAATTATTATAACTATTATGAAGAATTTATTTTCTTTCTAATATTAATTTTTTTAATACATATATTTTATTTTTAAAAAATATATAATTAAAATTAATACAAATATAAATATTAAATTTTAATTCATTAATACTTTTATATCATTATATAAAAAAATATTAATAATTATTTATTATGTCATTTTTAATAATAAGAATTTATCCTTTATTAATGTATGGGCTTAATGGTACATAGGTTTGCAAGCCCAAATTTTTTGCGAGCCTGATTTATGTGGTCAAATTCTACTACATATCTTAATATGATATATTTTCACTCTTAGCTTTTATTATTTTTAATTTATTTTTTAATTTTTTTAATTCTCTTAATTTTGAAAAATATTTCTATGATTAGTGGCGATATGTCTCATCAATAAAGTAGAGAATAATATATTATATAAAATATACATCCAGAAACACCAGAATAATATATTATTATTATATTAATAAAAATGATTCTCAATTATGTGTATTCTATACTCAGTTCTAATATGAACAAAAAAAATTAATTTTATGAGAATTAATTTTGAAAAATTAAAGACTAAAACAAATAAAATTATATTATAGATATTCAAAATATGTTTAAGTTATTTTTAGTCTGTCGCATAGAAAATTTATGTTATTTTAATGAGAAATAATAACAACATTTCTTGTGTATGTATGTATTAATTTTAATTAAAATTATACTCTTTATTAAGACAAATAATAAATTATTTTGTTGTAGGAGTATCTGTATCAATATTAGCTATAAATTTTGTTCATAAATTCTAAAAATAACTGTTTAGTTCTTATAAATATGTATTTATTGGTTTTAATTTGTTAATTTTTTTCATTTTTTTTTGTTATCCTAAATTTTAATATTAGTTTATAAGCTAAAATACCTTAAAAATACTTATCATGTAAATCAAGTAAGATGATTATATAGAATTATGTTAAATGAAAGTACAATTAGTAGGTGAAAAAAAGCAAGAGAAAAATAAACTATTGGGTCAGCATCGAACATTAATGAAAACAAATCATGCAGTGACAGGGCCACATAACATAGTACACTTGCAGCAACAAACAGAAGATTCTCATAATATTCCATATTCTTGCCAAAGTGTCTACCATAAAGCACAATGCACTTGCTGATTAACTTCACTGTTCCTTCAGTTTTCTCTTTCAAGCTCAAACTTGTAGAGAATAATACCTGGATAGTACCTGCCCTCAAGAATTTTTGTTAAGAGGTGAGTAGTTCATCAACTTTTGTGTTGTGTATTCTTTCATCTTCTTGAAAGTTAAGATCACTGAATGATTTATTGTTTTAGTTTCATGTGTTATGCTGAATGGTTTTGGTTTTGATGCTGAGTTAAAGTTCTGTGTAACTCTAAGGAATCTGTGTTTCTTTGTGTTGCATTTTATGTGAGCAAAAACTGGTGGTCCACATTTGCAGTTTCCATGTCCCTTATGGAAGAGGGTTTCTTTCTTCTTAGCCATTATAGGTGCTTTATTATTGGGAGACAATGGAGTCATTTTTCTTACCTTGGATATGAAGTGACCTTTCCTTTCTCCTTCATGCGTGATATCTTAAACTGATGTGTAAAAGAGAGTCATCTTATCATCATTTCACTGTTCCCTTTAATATAAAATTGACAAGAATTGGAGAATAAAAATAAAGAATGCAAGATAAATTAAAAACAATAAAATAAACCACTGATTATTCAAAAAGAGAAACTTCACTTCCTATGAGGATTGATTTCCATGATCCAAAATTAGAGAATACTGCAAAAGCACTAGGAAACCTGGTTTTATGTTACATGACTAGTTATGATTGAGAAAAATAGTTTAGTTATAGGTTTTGTTTCAGGTCTCAGACTTGTTTTTTCATGTTTATTGAGAAGCTAGTAGTTGTAACTTTCATGTCTAAGAAGTGATTTCTTACATCTGAACATGTTTCCGAACACAGATTTAATCAAATTATTGAAGTGTTAACACCTTTCTCTCTTCAACCCTACTGGCAATGTAACATGAGGATCCAAATTTATCAATTGAATTTGATGATAAAAACAGTTAAATTCATACTTTGACTAGTTTTCCTAGGGATACCAATTTATATTGTACCTCTACACATACTGTTCCAAATTCTTTATGATAAACTCTCTTATAAGCCAAGTTGAAAGTGTCTAAAACTGAACAATATGAACTCAGTCCACTGCATATCAACAACCACTTTGGTTTAATGAAAATCTGAATGTATCAAAGTTGTTGGACAGTTTTGAATCTTGAAGAGAGATATTTACCAATGAATCAGGAGTCAACAACATAAGAGAAGATCCTACATTTTTAACCCAAAAATTTAAGACTATAAAATAACTTTATAAATCTTTCTCAGTTGAATATTCTCATTTCTAATAATAACTATTACTCATTCTTGAACTCCAATATTCTCATACAAAATTATCAATAACAGTTATGTGACATGGTAACCACATTTCAACATTTTATATATTCCTTTTACATTAAGAGATATCTCAAGATTTCTCCACCTCAATATCACAAGACATTTTCTTAATAGTTTTAGTCCAATCAAGTTAAAAGTTTTGGATACTAGTGGATCAGTTCAATGTGCTGTCAATATTAAAAGAGTGATGCTTAATTTTTGAAGACATTGGAAAATGAGTTGAAGCTCTTATAAGTGCTGGTCTTTTGTGGGAGACATGTTCTCTCTCTATCACGGACTCATCGTCTTATTTTCCCTTTTTATGACTTGCTTAGGTGTTTTCCATTTCACTAAGTTGTTATGTGCATTCATGCTTCATCCATTGCTCTATTTTGTTGTTGTTTTGAAGTAAAAGGAGAGTTTTATGTACTTCTTTTCCTAACAAATTTACCTGAACTAAGAGAAAATTACATTCAAACTGAAAAGAACAATGCCATGGATATTAAAATAACAATTAGAATCATTAAATTCTTTTTACTAATTTGGATTTAATCATTTAGTCCATTCGAATCTGCATACTTAAAACTCTCCATCTCAATTTGTCTTATGGCTGTTAAAGGAGGTGTCCCAAAATCATAAGACATTAACTTTTTTCTTAGAATAATGATGTTCATGCTTAACTCATAGAAATACAATATGATACATAAATTCTAAAGTGTAGAATTATCTAAAACAAGGAAATAAAATGCAACAATCAAGTATCATTACAAGTCAACAATTTGCATTCATGAACATATGTTCTTTTTCCTTTCATATGATGTACTTTTTCTGTAAACAATAATAAACTGTGGTTCACATTTGAAGACCACAGCATAAGAATGCACGTAAAACCATAAAAAAATCCATCTGGGCGAAAGAATTAGGTTCATCAAAACAAATCCTGCACAACAAATCGAAACAACCTATTTCTTGGGTATATTGAACAACACCAGCCTTCCTATACTATTCCGAAGTGGCAATATCTTCAGAATCCTTTCCAGGCATTAAGAACTTCATGGAAGAGTTCAGCAATCAGATCCCTATCTGCATTATGCAAGAAGGTATTGAAATCATCCCCAATTTCATATATTTTGCCAAACTTCACAAGATACCGGATGCAACTCATCTTCAGTTTCATCAACTGATATAGATATGCATTTTGGAGCCTCTCAATTACATTTTTTGTGTCAATGTCTTCAAGAAGACTCTCATGGCACGCATCTCTTAAATCAGTTATGTCATACTTGTCGGCTGCATGAAGAAGGGACAGTCTATGAATCAGAAACTCTTCATGTTTGATGATTCCATAAAGATAATTGAGAAAAGCCTGGCATGATTCAAGTGACATGTCTGAGATGTTTATGGTTGACAACTCTTTCTCCTGAAGATTATGTGAGAACATGCTGCGGAATACAGGTGATCTGGCCGCAAGAACAGCTCTATGAGCCCCTATACTTCCATCAGAAGCATTGATGGTGATGTCAGTGTGGATTCCTTCTGTTAGCATTCTACCAAGAGACTCTATAGCATTTGCATTTGATCTTTGCTGAGTAAATCCTTCTGCCCAAATGGAACTAGGTTCTCCACCCTGCTTGAAAAATAACATTAGGTATATTTGTATGCTCAAATTAATTTACCAAATTCAATCAGACATTAAGTAAGACCAGACAATAAGTAAGAGCAGACATAGACATATTTTAATGTTAAAATTAATGTTACAATAAAGCCACATCAGTGGTTGCTTTTGATACAATTGGATCATGAGTCTTCTCAGATTTTATCTTAAAATCAATTGAATCTATGTGAAGTTGTTCAACTGATAGTACTCTAAAATTAAGGCAAGTAATGTGTGACTTCCCAACAACCCCATGTAGGATGCTCTCAAAATGAAACTAGATTAACTTCACAGAATTTAATTTAGATGCATTAACAGTGTCAAAAAGATTTCTAGTCATATAATTTAAAAGTTATCTTAATGGTGGTTTTTATTGTTTGAAAGTATGAAAGTGTTTGCACTATAGTGCATAATAATTAAACTCTACTTTGTAAGTACTAATCTATTGTTTCTAATCTTCTTGTTCACTATTAATAATTTTCCATCATGGCTGGATAAAGGAATTAGTTAAGTGCTAATGATTATAACTGTGGATTATAAAATCCTATTAGTACACTAAATTGATTTAGCTAGACTGTTGCATTCCAATGCCTCAAAATAATCATCATTTGCAATGAACAATAAAGAGGCAACCATATTTGAAGAAATATGTACTTAGAACATACGTTTGGAGATACTGTCTTCAAATCTAGAAACTCGACTTCAATAATGAATTTTCCAGTTAGTGGAACCTCGATTGCCCAAACAAAATCCTCGTTGCTCTTTAACACTTTGTCCTTTATTTCTGCACCATATACTCAGTCAACATGAAAAAGAATCTGTTAAACAGATGAACTAAATTTCACAGCAAAACAGTTTTGAGAAATTGTAAATATGCTAACATAGTCGCATAAGATAAGCCATAATATCTTCTATTTGTAATTATCATGCACTTTGTACCAAGTACAACAACATCATACTATACATGAAAGAATATCAGATTATTGATTATTCTCTAGCCAGAAGAACAAGTAAAATGAACCAAGAAAACAAAAGAGAAAAAGGTAAAAAGAAACTCAGACCTGGATGTGTAATGGCCTTGCGATCTCCAACAGAACTAACAACCCGAATGGTGAAAGATACAATTGGAGGGTTGTCTCTAGTAAGATTGGATATTTCTGGGAACAATTTAACAAACAGAACCCTGTTCTTCTCAACTGACAAATACCTTCATTTCAAACCAAAAAGAAAAAAGAGAAAATCAAACCAGACTCTTTGTTCCAATTTGACACCAAAACAGCAACACAAAATCTAAAACAAGGGTCTTCAAATTATAGCCCAAAAAACAATCTTTTTCAGAAACCAAACACTTTCATCACACATCAAAACCAATTAAACCACGTGGGGTGTTGCATAATTTGCTGATCAAACAACACAACCCCACTTGTGAGTGTTCTGTTTTCTAAATTAATGTTCTCTTTAAATGAAACATTGACACTTTCTTTTTTAGCACACAGATAAATAAAAAATATAGATAGATAGAGAAATAGACATATAGAAAGATACCAATTCCACTTTCCGATCCTGAAAGGATCGGATTTTCGGTAAGTGCAAGAAGCCAAGTTTTCGATTCTCCATTGAGCAAGGCGTGGTGTGGTTTCGACTCGGTATGCAGAATCGCTCATCCTATCAGCAAAAGCAAGTGCTGTGGTGATTTCATGGATGCAATCTAAAATTCCCTCCAACAAATACTCTCCCGGCTTTCCCAGGTTGACTCTTTCTTCTCCAACTCACTTCACTCTTCATATGACTCTCCTCTGTTTCCTCCCTCTATTTCTCCCACTCTGTTATTCCCCTGTTTTTCTTTTCTTTTATTTATTTCAAACTAGCCCAAAATTTCAGGAAGTGTTCAACAACACTCACTCTGGCTTTGATTAGATTGCAATTTCTTTCAGAGGTTTCGGACACGCAAGGATTTTGGTGTTGCTTTTACCTTTTGTTTGGAGATTAAAAGAAATAAAATAATTTTAGAGAAAGAGTGAGTGATTTGTACTTTTATTGGTATGGGATGGTGATGGCCTATGATGATAAATGTGTATTGGTTGGTTTGTTTTAGACATGTCTAAGTCTTAACATTATATTGCTTATATCATTGAGGATGCAGAAAGTGTACGTGTTAGATTTTGTGTTGATTCAGATGACCTTCTGCTTGGGTCATGTGTGAGCCTCCTTTAAGGGGAAAAGAATTTTTTAAATTTTGGTGCTTTGAAGCAAAGTATATGTTCCTTCCAAATTTCACCAATTTCTCTAAACCACATTCTTGGATTGTTGATGAAACATGCTTTTCTCACAAATAAGACTTCATCTTTTACATTATTATTGTAGTAATATTATTGTTAAATTTTTAATGCAACTGAAACTTATATTTTTGTTCTTCATTCTGTCAAATTAACTGCAAGTTAATGCCACCAATAAAAGTGACTTCAAAACCATTAATATCAATGAGATTCATTCATAATACACTTAATAATAGAAAAATAAATGAAAAGATATTTAAAACAGTGTAACACTTGTACTTATCCCCCAAAGTATAGTTTGATGAGATTGCCCCTCTGCATCAACCTATTGATTCTCTCTCCACGTGTCCAAAGGTGCAACCTTTTGTCTTGTGATATTTAATTTTTTGTGACCCTGATGCTGATATAACCAATACTGTGGCATGCTTCAATTCATCATTTCAACAGTGTCTTGCATCAGTGTAGTGTGTTGGTTGGTTATGCCCAGTTACGGTTCAGTTGCAAGTTGCAGATTGCAAAATTTTCTTCTGAGATGGGCCAGACTCTGTTGTAACGAGTCCACTGAAAAATTCATTTTATTCACTTCTATCCCATACCCTTTTTTCTGCAGTTGCAAGTGGACCTGTGACTCACTTGCAAGTTGACCTTGGTGCATGCAACATTAACTTAATCCAAATATAGTTCAACTAAAAGTTGAATTTTTGGTCTGTCTCAGGGGGGGTGAAAAAGAAATGGAATTATGCTGAGCTACTTCTTCATTCAAAACTCAAGCATTGATAAATAAGAGTTTAACAATTTTTCAAATATTTGGTGTGCAGAGTAAGTTGTAACTAAATGAGTAGGTGAAGACTGTTCATTCAAATGAATTTTCAGTAAATGGTTGTCTTCTCCCTTTCATTGGGAACATCACCACATCCACAGAAAAAGGTAATAAAATTAATCAACCTACTAAATAATATCTAGGAGAATTAATAACATTTAATTATAAGTTGAGCATGTTTGGAAAAAAAAATCTGATTTCAACTATTTTGGGAAATTGTCTTTGAGAATCTAAAAAAGTAGTTTATGATTTTCTTTAGAGAAAAACATAAATACCCAGCTTTTCAGCCTAAGGAGAGGTTTCAAATGCTGAAGAATAACATATTCATTGCTTAGATAACACACTTAACATCCATCAAAATTCCATAATTTGTTTATTTTACATTTTCCATAATGGTGATGATTAAGTCACCCAACTTTTAGCTCTACCTTCCCTCCTATCCAAGTTGATGCAATATGATGATTACCCAAATAAAAAAATGGAAGGAAATTGAATTCTTTAAACAAAGTTCCATTAAATATGACAGAAGGCAAAGAATGGTGTTGACGTTGATGGAGAAAGATGGAATCTTGAGATTCAATTGGTTTTCTCTTTCATGGAAAGTCCAAATTTCATTTTCTTTAGCTTGGAAGAAAGAAGACAATATGGTAATAATATGATCAAAACAAAAAAACAAAAACCCAAAAGAGGCGTATGATAGAAGGCAATGAAAGGGAGAACCTTTCATGCATTCTTAGTAATTCAAATTAAACATTTTTTAATGTTGTGGTCAAGTGGTCACACACACACCATCAATTAGAATGGTTGCCATTAATCTTAACCATCAACAACCCTTTATGTTCTTCTTGGCTTTTACATAATATTTTAATTCACTTATCCTATTTCATGAATGAATTTGGACATGATTCATCTCTTCTAGTAGAGTCATTAGGTTTTATGTTCATCTCCACTAGAGTAAGTGCTTCAACAATTAGGGATACAACATATCATTAGAATCTCTCTTTATTCTTTATATTCTTCATGCTTGAAATCACTTGGTTGTTTACTCATAGTAGTCCATCATAAATAATTACCACAAAATTGGTAAGTATTGCAAAAATTAAAAATTTGTATTATATGATAAAAAATAGAATATTTTTTTTAATAATAGTATATTTGTGACAAAATATGTAATTAAACATAGTGTTTTTAAATTAGAGTTTATTTTTTGTTTTTGAAATTTATATAACAAAATCTTACAATAAAAATTTAATTTTAAAGAGAAAATAATATAAAAATGTAAGAAATTCAATCTATAGTAGCAAAGTATCTACTTTATTTAAGTTGCTTTTGATTTTTCATGTGTAGAAAAATTATCCATGTTTGACCCAGCAAGAAAACATTGATGTATACAAAATTTGTCATGGTGAAATGAATGATGATAGTGGGTTAGTACCTAATTATGGGTGTTGGTTTTTCTACAATATAGATGGATGTAAATATATTATATATTAATTATATATATTATTTCACCATCTTAATAAAGGCTTGTTGATGCTTTTATTTCAGATTCATGATTGCCCTATCAACATGAATGGGTCCCATGAAAATTTAGAAAGGGAAGAAGCAAAATATCTAGGTCTTCCAAAATAGGAAATAATAATAATAATAATAAATAATAATAATAATAATAAATAATAATAATAATAATAATAATTATGGCAACATATATAATTTCTGGAAACGACCTTTAAAAATAGGAAAGAATAATAATAAAAGATAATTCCTTTAAATTGGGTTAGAAGAAGTTGGAGATTAGAAGTAGATAAAGTTAGTCAACAAAGCATGGATTTATATAGAGAAAAATTGAAATATCAAGAAAATATAAAGAAAAATAAATAAAAAGAAAAGAAAAAATTAAATTTATTTATTATTAAAATTAAAAAGATGAAAAATTGAAATACCAAGAAAATATAAAGAAAAATAAATAAAAAGAAAAGAAAAAATTAAATTTAGTTATTATTAAAATTAAAAAGATAAGAGAAAAATTGAAATATCAAGAAAATATAAAGAAAAATAAATAAAAAGAAAAGAAAAAATTAAATTTAGTTATTATTAAAATTAAAAAGATAAAAAAATGTCAGAAGTGGGATTTGAACCCACGCCCTCGTTAGAGGATCAGAACTTGAGTCTGGCGCCTTAGACCACTCGGCCATCCTGACTTGATGTGACATGCTTTGGAGTTATTAGTTTCTAAAACTATAATTAGCAAAAGTTCTATCCTTCCAAAAAGACTATATTCTCAATTGGGCTTCTCACATAAACTATATTAGTCTTTGGCCCACGCCAACGGATCATTAGATCCTAAGAAAATATTTTTTTTTGGTGCAACACCAGGTAAAATGTTTTTTTTTTTTTTCAAAACTCATATATGATAAATATTTCATTTTTTATAAAAATAAACCTTAAATCTAATTCAATTTTATAAATAAATTTTATACTTATTTATATATTATGATTTAATTATATTTTTAAGATCTGGAACAAATTTCTTATACTCTTAACATTTTAAATAGAAAATTAGATATTTTTTAGTATATTCAAGAACCCTTTTTTTTTAATGCTCGTTATAACATCAGCATTGGTGTGAATTTTTATTTAATATTTAAAAACCAATTTTTATATTCAAAGAAGCCTTTTTTTTTTAATGCTCGTTATAACATCAGCATTGGCGTGAATTTTTATTTAATATTTAAATATTAAAAATCAATTTTTTTATTGAATGTTATGAAAATATAATCATTTTAATTCTGAGTAAAAATTATTTTTAGCCTAATAAAAATAATATATATAAAAATGTCAGAAGTGGGATTTGAACCCACGCCCTCGTAAGAGGACCAGAACTTGAGTCTGGCGCCTTAGACCACTCGGCCATCCTGACTTGGTGATATTAAATTTCTTTAACATATTATTACAAGTTAAATAATTTTATTATACTCAACTCCAGTATTTTTGCAATATTTTCCTCTGATTGAATCTTAAACCTAATATACTCATTTAAGGTAATATAAAAAAAATATGTTAATTAATTATTTTTTATAAGTACAAAAATAACTATATAAACAAAATTGGTAATTGGACAAAATTTATGAATTTTCTAAAATTGGTAGCTAAAATTATAAAGAATTTACTGATAAAAATTACAAGTTATATTATTTAAGTCTGCTAAGAAAATTTAGAACTCGTTTGATTCTATCTCAGAAAAAAAAAGTATTCATAAATTATCCTTAAATTTAATTCTAAATAATGTAAAATTTATAATCATACCGAAATGCGTGTGACAAGACTTAAGTAAATTTCCAAAACCAGTTATTTTTAAATGATCTTTCTTAAGTTCGTAGTTTATTTTAACCTTTTGGATTTAAAGTACATTTCTGGCATCACTTATCTTTTCAATGTAGACCTCTAAAAATTTTCATAGATGAGTCATATCAATAATCTAATCACATCATTACATTTTATCAATAATTTATTTTTATTTATGAAAAAGTGGTTCCGGTCAAAATGTGTGTAAAAAATAAATTTGCCATTTTTTATTTTAAAAAATTAACAGTAACTGAACAATGCAAAGATCAAAATTTTAGTGTCAATACTTAATAAATTAACTATTGAATTTGCGCTTCATGGTAAGTTAATTCAGAATAAAGGCCTGGAGAATAAATCTCTATGCCAAGTGAGACTGATTTTTTCTCCTATATATTATTGGGGACAAATTTTATCATAATTATTATAAAAATCAACATTTTTTTTAAAATAAAAGACTAACATGCATAAAATCATCAAATTTATCAATCAAAACAATTTTATATTTGAACAGCCAAGTAAAAGTTCTTCAGTTCATAAAGTAACAAAAGGACACTGCAAAAGATTAACATATGCTAAATGTCAATGACAAAATTATACCTTCTTCACAGCTTCAGTGAGTTCTTGAAGATAAGAGGCTTTAGGCAGCTGGAAACCAAAAAAAAAAGTGTCAACTGGTATTGAAATTTGTCTACTGCACTGTCCAATGTTTAACTGGATGATCATGACTGCACAAACAACCTTCTTCTCTCTGACATCAAAATATTTATTCGGTGAAGCTCACTCTGAACACTCTTCCCAGGCACTTCAGCAATGTATCTGTCAAGAGAATAACTTGCCCTCTGATTTGTTGTTCTTCCATGTTCTTGTTGCCAATAATTTGAGCAGCCGCCATAGACCTGATGATAGCCTTCATTTCTAGCACCATGTGATAAGGGAACAGTATGCATTGTTCCACCATTTTCTTCTAGCAAATAATTTGACCTGCCACCATAGACCCGATACCCTTCATTTCTAGTATCAGGTGATAGGCGAACAGTTTCCATTGTTCTAACATGATCTGTCAGAGAGTATCTAACATTGGTTGATGTTGGCCATGGTTGCGAAGATTGCAATGGCACCATTGGTTGCAATGTTCTTGGAGTATCAAGTGGTAAGGGAACAGTTTCCATTGTTTTCACATGATCTGTCAGAGAGTATCTGACATTAGTAGATGCTGGCCATGGATGCAAAGATTGCAATGGCTCCATTGGATGAAATGTTCTAGGAGGGCCTAGACTCATACCAAGAGCAGAATAGCCACCATAAGGAGAACCTCTCCTATTTACTTCTGCCATACTACTTAAGTGATTCCGAGTGATTGAAGTGTGCCTATTTGTTAATGCAGGTATTGATGTCACTTCATCTTTCAATTTAAGAAAGTGACATGGATTAGGATAATAATTGAGATGAGCTGAAGTTGGTATTTGGACATTTATTTGTTGTCTAGAAACCATCTTTCGATTTCTCTTCTTACTCTTTCGCTTAGCTTTAGGAATGTAGACAAACTTGTATGTGCAGCACTTACCAAGTGGAAAGGGTTCGTCACATCTATAGCCATCACCTCTCTTATTATTGTAACCTGGGTAATCTTCTCTATTAAAGTCAGCACACTCAATCAATGTCAAGAAGCATTGTGCTGCAATCTTCTCCAAGTTCCAGTGGCTAAAAGGTGCTGTAGTTTTATGACTAACATGAATTTCACCATTGGCTCGAAGCATGCGATTTGCATTGTTGAAAAATCCAAGCAAAAGGGCTTTATGCATCCTGTAAATTCATGAAGAAAGACAAAGAACGCCACATGCAATCACGTAGAGTGTTGATAAGAATTTCAAAATAAAAAACCTTAAGTTTAATAAACGAAGAAATCTAACATAAGTAAATATACAAACCAGCAATTCAGCTAAAACTAGTAATGTACAGAAC
This sequence comes from Macrotyloma uniflorum, assembly GCA_016859785.1. Classification (NCBI taxonomy): domain Eukaryota; kingdom Viridiplantae; phylum Streptophyta; class Magnoliopsida; order Fabales; family Fabaceae; genus Macrotyloma; species Macrotyloma uniflorum. Next base: position 2,686,498 of record BDMB01000028.1, read on the forward strand.
AAAACATGAAATTCATGTTCTCATTTCCAGTCTTCCACAAAGAGAGAACCAGGCTGAACAGCCTAAGGTCAGCAAAGCAGAACCAAGAATGTCCCAAATATATTTTTGTTCCTTATCAAGTACTAAAGATATTAATCAGTCGACAAACTGAATTGTACTAGAAAACTCACTTAATCATCAATGTGTTATCTTCCCTCCCATGAAAGCCAGCATGAGGAAAATTGAATATGACTCGATCAAACCTTCGCATTTTTAAATCTGAATGAAGCTTCATTTTGGTTGCATCAACTCCATGTAATAGGCATGCTCCCAGCTTGTGCAAGTCATCTAAATTTGACTTTGCATGCTTGTACATCTTGGTAACATCATCTACATGTGAGAGACCATTTGGATTTTGAACACGTGAACAATAATATGACTCTAAAAGGTACCCCCTTATTCACATTCATCAGCTTTCCACATTCCATTTTCACTCCTAGCAAGCACATTCAAAACTAGAGGAAAATAGATAGATAGATATAGTAAAACATTAAACAGCATAAACAAGCACTACCAAACAAGGAACAATCAATCAAGGAAATAATTACAAACAATGCATGTTGTGAATGCAATCAAAATACATCACCCACTACCAAATTGTGGAGAATGAGAACATAGTAGAAAGCTTAAAAAGAGGACAAAGTAGGAAGCAGTTCATTCCTAAAGCTCAAAAATAACGTACAATATAAAAAAGAATTGAAAATGACTTCACTTCCAAAAAATGAAAAAATGCTAAATGTCTTCATTTTACTAGAAACGTTACAAAATCACAAGCCATTGATTTCTCATTGATAAAAGTTTAACAATATGTCCAGCTGCAATAATCTTGTTTGATTGGTATGCTTAAATAGTTCGCATCTGCAACTTTGACCACAATGTCTAGGTTTTTGGGATCATGTAATATCAAGGAAGGCCACAATCGTTCCAACAAGAATACACTTTCCATCATCTTCAAAGCAACCAAGTAAAAACAATAATAATATCATAAACCAAGAATAAAAACACATTATAGGGTTTAATTTATGAAAAATAAATCTGTCCTGTAGAAAAAAAGACCCACGCATGAACAAACACCAAAACACATTACATTTTAAAGTGCAAAGCATAAGCTATTTCCTCATACATTTCTCACTACCACACGTACCAAGATTGAAACTTTAACAAGGAAACGTGCTGCACAAGCCAAAAGCACATACACAAACAGAGGGGTAAGAGAGAGAGAAGAGAGGGGGAGAGACCGTAGGAGTTGAAAGAGGAAGCCACGATGTTGGCAGCAGAGCCAAAAGATTTGGCGAGGGAAAGAGAGAAAGAGAAATCTCCCTCTCCCACCAACAGTATTTGGTGATCACTGGAGTAATGAGTTACCCATCTTGCATTATCTTCTTCTTCTTGAATAGTGTCGAATCTTTTCTTTGTTTCTTCCATGTTGAAAACAGCAAGAGTGTGTGATTACAACAATAACGCCACTATCACTGCACCCTTTTTATTGCTAAATATTTGAATTTAAAGGTTAAATCCGTTGGATAATAGTGGGAGAACGAAGTGCAAGAGTCTCTTACCGAAAATGCAACATAAAAGCATTCTTTTATGATTTGAAAAATTTGAAAAATGGTAAGTTTTGATTTCTATTGTTCTTAATTTCTTTTACTTTTTTTTGGGATTGATTCTTTTACAATATTATTTTACATAACATCATATGAGATATTTCTAATTCTTAAACTAAATAACATTTATTTATTTTATGTATACGTAAAATTATTCATTATTCATATACAATATTAATTATTTTATTACATTATTAATCATACGTTACAAGAACTGTTAATTTGACCTAAAAGTTTATTGTAAGAAGTTCACAAAGATAAAGATAGATTAAACACTAAAGAGAGCAATGTCAACAACACCATGAATCTTCTTCACACACGAATCCAAAGAAACTTGAAAATAGTTCTCTCTTTCATGTTTTGTTTGACAAGGCATAAAGAAATCTTCTGCATAAACAATATGAACCAACAATACCCACCAAATAAAATCTAAAGCCATAAACTTTCTCTTGCCTCTGTAACCAATAACTCCAGATCCAAAGAAAACCTGATACTCAATACACCATCACAAAACCACCCCAACTACTCTTCCTCCACCACCACTACCAACACAAACTCGAATGACCACTCCAACCCGTGACCACTCCAACCCCAGCTGTCAAATCTCCACCATTACCACCCACCACACCCACAAACGGATCTCACCAAAATATACCACTTTTTGACAACCCCAGAAATTAGACCAGAAACACAAAACAAAACTGCTCTAAAAGACCAGAAAGAATCAAACATTATGAAAAAAATCAAACTTTTTCACTTTCTCTCTAACTATCATGCAAAGGATAACATAGACAGTGTTTCTCTTTGTCTCTTTCTCTGTGGGCTAGTGAGTGTGTAAGATTGTTGAGTGAGGGTTGGATTGAGAGTGCAGAATAGATGGATAAAGGAAACGAAGTTGTCTCAACAGGGTTTTATAAAAACTAAATATATTAAGCTTAAATATTTTTATAAATATTATATGAAAAATATATTTTATATAAATATATACAAATTATATCCACATATTATATATATATATATATATATATATTTATATTTTTTTCTTTTTACATTTTTAATGTGACATACCAGTTTAAATAAGATGTTATATCTTTTGTTAAATAATTTAATAATATAAATAGAAGGAATACTTATTTTTAAAATAATTGAAATTAAGTTAATATTTAAATTAATAATGAGAGAAAATTGAAAAAAGTGAATAAAAATAATATTTATATATTATTTGGTATATAATTTTAAATAAAAAAAATGTTACACAGATTATTATATCTAACTAGTCTTGTCATTTTAAATAATATTATTTTAAATATTGTATATGACAAGTATTGTATAATATAAGGTTTACTGTGACTCTCATATTTTTTTGTGTTTTGAGAGCGGAAGCAATGGACTTAAAATATTATTTTATAAGTTTGTTAAATTTATTAGTAAACATTTTCTTGGTTACAAATATATGGGATGTGAGTTATGTTTTATAACTAATTAATGGATTATGTTATATTTTAATTTAATTATTTTTTTTTATAATTAAGATGTTACAAGTTACATATATAAGAAGATAATGCTTTTAATATAGTAATATTTAAGTTGAATTTTAAGATTACAAATAGAAAAATAAAGTATTCATTTTTATATGTCTTTTTTATAAAAAAAATCTCATCAAATCTTCTTGTATATTTAAAGTTCTGATATGAATAACTTTTTTTTCTTCAAATTTTTAATTTTTTTACTTGTATGTAAGATAATACATCCTTGGGAAATTGTGTTTATTATATATATATATATATATATTTTACCTCTTTGAAATAATTTATAATATTGAATAAGGAAATCTTATATATTTTCACTATAAAAAAAATTATTATTTATGAAATATTTCTCATTAAATTTTTTTTGAAAAAAAAATTAATTATCCATTAAATATTTTTTACAAATTTATTTTTATAAAAATTTTTTATAAATTTATGTGTGAAAAATTTTTATAAATTTGTTTATAAAAAAGTTTTCAATGGATTTGTTTATGGGAAATTTTTTATGGATTTTTTGTGGAAAATTTCTTACTAGCTTTTTATCTACAAATTTCCTACAAATTTCCCACCATTACAAATTTGTAGGTAAAAGGTTAGTAAAAAATTTCTCACAAAAAATTCATGAAAAATTTCCTACAAACAAATTCATGAGAAATTTTTTATAAACAAATTCATGAAAATTTTTTTCATAAATAAATTTATAAAAAATTTCTCACACATTAATTTATAAACAATTTCCATAAAAATAAATATGTGGAAGATATTCAATAAATAATTAATTCTTTTTTCACAAAAAATATTCCATTGAAAATATTTCATAGATAATAAAAATTTTTTAATAATTTGAACAGTTTGAAGTATTTTTATAAATATTATAAAATTAATTAATATATAAACTAATTTTGATTTATATATTTTTTTATTTTATTTTTAATTCTAGAAATATTTTTGGAGAAATATATTTAAAAATAATTAAAGTATATTTTTAAGTATGGTCTTGGTCTTGGTCTTGGATTTGGACTTGGTCTGAATCAGGATGCGAATAGAGAAAATGGAGAAATCTATCTTTCAATAAGAAAGATGCAAAGAGAAAAAAGAAATCGTTGATGATCCAATACCAACCCAAGAGGAATAAGGGAATGAGACAGGACAATTCGAAAGAGTACTTGACATCTAAGTATTCCCGAAAAATGGAAGGAAAATATAGAAGTGAAGGTGGATCCATTTACCGCCATCGAAATTGCGTGGCAACCTATGAATATTGTCAAGAGAAACATATGAAATTCAGTGAGCCGACGAGCAGCGGAGCTAGAAATTCCTTGTCTAGAAAAAAAAAAGTGACTTGACTCGTGTAGACTCTGTTTCAATTCTTTTCAATAGAAATGTCATTCACTCCTTAAATAATCAAATAAATTAAAAAGACCAAAATATCCTTTATTAAAAATTAAATATTATTTAATAAAAATTAATATGAATGAATATTTAATCATTTTTATAAATTAATTAAAATTAATAATAAGATATTTAAATTTATTGAAAAATTATGTAAAATAATTTATAAATAATTAACTATAAAAAACTTATAAAAGTATAAATTTTATTGTAGAAAAAAAATTAACTATATAAAACAAAATATTTATATAAAAGCTTGATCTCTTACAATTGGTAAGCAGTGTTTACCTTACAAGAGGATCCAGGTCTTCCTGCTTGTTTACCTTACAAGAGGATCCAGGTCTTCCTGCTTTTGGGAAGTTATATTCCTAGGTTATCTTATATGGGTTTACATGGTGGGTCGAGGAATAGGCCTTGGCAACAACAAACCTTTTTCCTTTTCGTTTGTTTCTTCCACATGACTACTCGAGGTATGAGTGTGTACATATTTAAGCATTTGTTTGATTTTGTACATTAAGCATTTGTTTGATTTTGTACGTTTCAGATTTCAGTATTTGTGTTCGTCGTTCTGTGTAATTTGAATTTCAAATTTACATCAAATTAAGCAAATTTACATCGGTTATTTAAACAACCGATATAAATGTATGTACAATTTAGGGCCCTTCTATGTAACTTATAGATATACCAAACAGAGATGGAGAATTGTTGGCGTAAGAGAAATACCTGTAATTTTCTAAAGTAGATATCAAGGTTTCACGACGCATGCATGTGTTCGCAATGCTATTTGGTATGAGAAAGGCTTTAAATGAATTTTTCGTCAATGAAGAAGATGGAGAATGCAGTTCAGAAAAGTGACTTCAATTTGGAAGACATTAGAAAACCTCACTTTCAGTATCAGAATTTCCTACAATTTATAAATTCAACAAACTAACTACAATTCAGAATATTATTTAATGTTTCTGTTTCAATGAAATTCAACAAACTAACTACAATTCAAAATATTATTTAAATTTCTGTTTCAATTTTATTCTTGGACTTGGTCTGAGTCTTGGACTCTGACTTGGACTTAGTCTGAGTCTTGGTCTGAGTCTTTGTCTTGGTCTGAGTCAGGATGCGAAGAGACAAAATAGAGAGAGACAAAATAGAGAAATCTATCCTTCAATAAGAAGGATGTAAAGAGAAAGAAGAAAACGTTGATGATTCAATAACAACCTCAAGAGGAATAAGGGGAATAAGGGATATGAGATATGACAATTCAAAATAATACTTGACATGCAAGTAATCCCGAAAAATAGAAGAAAAATATAGAAATGAAGGTGGATCCATTTACCGCCATCGAAATTGCATGGCAACCTATGGATATTATCAAGATAAATGTATGGAATTCGGTGATCGGGTAGCCTTTTACGGAGAGAAAATTGATACAGAGCGCCACGAAAACACTGTACACGTGTTGCATTATAAGAAGAGCCGGCAAGCAGCGAAGCTAGAAATTCCTTGCCTAGAAAAAAAAAAAAGCGCAAACTCCTCTTCAATTCTTTTCAATAGAAATGTCATTCACTCTTTAAATAATAAAAAAAATTGAAAAAACTAAAATATTTAGATGATATTCCTTCCAATATTTTAGTAGAAAAAACATATAATTAATTTATCAAAACCAATAAAAGTAAGTCAGCTACTTTAAAGTAATGTCAAAATATTAAATTTTATTTTAAAAAATATCAATAAAATTAAATAAGTAAATACTGATAATATTTAACCCTAGGTTATCTTATATGAGTTTACATGACGGGTCGAGGAATAGGTCTTGTCAACAACAAACCTTTCTCCTTTTCGTTTGTTCCTTTTCGTGTGTTTCTTCCACATGACTACTCGAGGTATGAGTGTGTACATATTTAAGCATTTGTTTAATTTTGTACATTAAGCATTTATTTGATTTTGTAAATTAAACATTTGTTTGATTTTGTACATTAAGCATTTGTTTGATTTTGTACGTTTAGTTTTGTACGTTTGATTTTATACGTTTCAGATTTCAGTATTTATGTTCGTCGTTCTGTGTAATTTGAATTTCAAATTTACATCAAATTAAGCAAATTTACGTCGGTTATTTAAACCACCGATGTAAATGTATGTACAATTTAGGACCCTTCTATGTAACTTATAGATATACCAAACAGAGATGGAGAATTGTTGGCGTAAGAGAAATACCTGTAATTTTTTTAAGTAGATATCAAGGTTTCACGACGCATGCATGTGTTCGCAATGCTATTTGGTATGAGAAAGGCTTTAAATGAATTTTTCGTCAATGAAAAAGATGGAGAATGCAGTTCAGAAAAGTGACTTCAATTTGGAAAACATTTAGGCTTTCAAAGATAATTTTATTATATAATAATATAATTATTTTAAAGTATTGAATAAATAAAAAAAAAAATTGAAAATACCAAAATATTTAGATGATATTCCTTCCAATATTTTAATAGAAAAAACATAATTAATTTTTATCAAAACCAATAGTAAGTCAGCTATTTTAAAGTAATGTCAAAATATTAAATTTTATTTTAAAAAATATCAATAAAATTAAATAAGTAAATACTAATAATATTTAACTCTAGGTTATCTTATATGGGTTTACATGACGGGTCGAGGAATAGGCTTTGACAACAACAAACTTTTTTCCTTTTCGTTTGTTTCTTCCACATGACTACCCGAGGTATGAGTGTGTACATATTTAAGCATTTGTTTGATTTTGTACATATTTAAGCATTTGTTTGTACATTAAGCATTTGTTTGATTTTGTACATTAAGCATTTGTTTGATTTTGTACGTTTGATTTTGTATGAGTCAGATTTCAGTATTTGTGTTCGTCGTTCTGTGTAATTTGTTACATCAAATTAAGCAAATTTATATCGGTTATTTAAACAACCGATGTAATTGTATGTACAATTTAAGACCCTTGTATATAACTTATAGATATACCAAACAGAGATGGAGAATTGTTTTGGCGTAAGAGAAATACCTATAATTTTCTGAAGTAGATATCAAGGTTTCACGACGCATGCATGTGTTCGCAATGCTATTTGGTATGAGAAAGGCTTTAAATGAATTTTTCTTCAGTGAAAAAGATGAAAATTGCAGTTCAGAAGAGTAACTTCAATTTAGAAAACATTTAGGCTTTCAAAGATAATTTTATTATATAATAATATAATTATTTTAAAATATTGAATAAATAATAACTAAATTATATAAAAAAGAAACTCGAGATATCAAAATTCGAAATTATAAAAAATAACATTTAGGATTAGGTTTAGGTTTAAGGTATTCTTTTGTGATATCAAAATTAAAACATAAAAACAACCGCAAACAGTAAACCCATAACAATTATATTAATAAAACATCAAAATTAAAAAAAAAAAAAAAGCAAACAAACAAAAAAAAAAGTTTAGGACAGAACATAATCATATACAGGAAAACATACAATATCAGTGACATAGTCATTATGATTAAGAAAGTAATTTCTTTTCTAAACTTTTTTTTTCTTTCAATCCAATAAGAAAAAGAATAAAGAAGAGACATACATTTTTATGAAATTGTTAAGAGTATAGATTAAACACTAACTTACCTGGAGAAACAGTAAGACAGCAAGAAAAGAGAGAATCGGTGTAACCTGAGTTGAGAAAATACGTTTCTAACGATGATGAGTAGTTTCAGTGCTCAGATGATGGTAGAAACATTAGAAATAAAATGGTAGAAACATTGGAAATGAAAAAGGAATTAGAACATTAGAGCTTTTATATGGAGAAAGGGAAAGAGGAAGAGAAACCGACGAATTGTTTGCTCAGGATTCTAAACGTTTTCAAAGTATAAATAGGATAGAAAAATTAAATATTTATATTCAGATTTAAAATTTTATTTCAATTTTTTAAATTAAAAATTTTTGGAAAAATTAATTTAATTATTAAGAACTGAAATAAAACCATCATTATGAAAAAATAAATAATTATTTTAAAATTTGAGTTATAAAATTAAATTTATAATATATTTTAAAAATTAAAAATATTATTAAATTTTTTTATAAAATGTATTTTTATTCTTTATAAAATATATAATATATTAAAAGTTATATAATTTTTTTTTTATTAATTCGTACAAATTTAAATTTAATTATGTTAACCCGAATATAACTTTTCCTTGCTTGAAAATATTTTCTTTTTCTCATTGCTAAAATAAATTAAATTATGTTCTTCAATCAATATTATCACAACTTTTGATCATATTAATTAATTTTCAATCAACTCTTATCAACCCATAAACTCCAGATTTGATGTTGGTTTATTATCAAATTTTCAATTTGCACTAATATGCATAATTTTAAATAATAAAAAACTGAATTCATATTTTTTTTTATAATTAATTATAAACTTGATAAGATTATTTTAAATATTAATATAAAATATTCTTTCTAATATTAAAGATAATTCAATCTAAATTTGTTTTTTTATTCTTATAGTTCTTAAATTAATTATTTTTAATTTCTTTTATTAAAAAATATATAAATATTCATGTTATAAAAGAAAGAAATAAAGTTAAGAAAGAAAATTAAGGTAAATTACTCGTAAATATTTGTTAAATTAAATAATCAAATATAAAAATTTTAAAAATAATAAAATAATAATAACTAATTAATAATTAAAAGATAGAAATAGGAAATTTAAAAGTGAATCATAAATATTTATCATCACCATCAGCAGAAGGATAGTTTTTAAATTAAAGTCAGTTTGAAATAGATTTTTTTTATAATAATAAATTTATTTTAAATCTCACCTTTACCCTTCTAAGTTTATATATATATATATATATATAAAAATATGAGGAAGTTTAAATAAATTTCTTTCAAAATTAAGTTTATTTTTTAAAATATACGTTAAATATATTAATTAATTAACATAAAAAGTAAAACAATAATAAAAAAAAATTAGTAATTAATTAATAATTGAAAAATAAAAAACATAATATTAAAAAATTAATAATTAATATTTATAATTACTTTAAAATGAAAAGAAATATATATATATATAAAACTCTCAAAATATTTATTATATGTTCTCATACAAGATATGACGCAGTGCATATAAAAAGGATAATAAAATAAAATTATGAAATTCATTTAAAATAATTAAATTAGAAATATCCATAATTTTAAGTGCAAGAATATATAAAAGACTTTACACCTTTACACATTTCAATTATAATTTCAAATAAAATCAACACCTTTAGAAAAATATGATGAATGTTGGATATCAAAGACTAACAACTAATACATACACTTGGACTTTGGGCCTAACCGGCCAACCGCTAAATCTTTTTGATCCTAGGATCATTCCACATCTCCCCCACTAATTCTGCATCAAGATAATCTTGACTAGTTGTCTCCCTATAAGAACAATTAACAAAATTTTTATCGACTTTCACCACATCTTATCTTAGTTTACGTGATTTAGATGAACATTAAAGTCTTGATAGCCCAATGATATATTTTTAGTTTGATCCACACTACATTACAAATTCATACTCATAATCAAATTCAACTCCTCTCTCAATAGGAGTACCAAAATAGTTTACAAACTGTATTATATACCTCGTCCCATTCTCATATATCCAAAACACAATAATTCAGTATTGAGAACAAAACTGGATTTGAGTGCGTTCTACAGAAGAAATTAATACACAGTGTGAACAAATGGTACCCCAGATTACAAATACCACTAACTCCAAGAATGATGTAATATGAAGATAGGAAGACACACCTACGCTATAAAGAATTTATGGAGAAAATTTTTTAAGGAGAATCTCGTAAGATCTATTCCTTCTCTTATGAATAGATAAGGAAGAAAATATAAGAGAAAAAGAGAATAAAATATTTTTTTTTAATTTTGTACATAATTATGTAAAATACTTTAAAATTAAACATAATTATTTGTAAATATATATATATATATATATATATTAAGTATTAAACTTATCAAAGTTGATATTAATAAAAATATAAGAATATAACAAATCAAATTATTTCATTAATCAAAGAAATGAATGGAAGGATAGAAAATGCAAAGTAGAAAAAATTACTTGAATTGAAAAGAAAATATAAGAAAAAAAGAAAGTTAATCAAACAAATATATTTTTAATTTTGTACTTAAGTAAAGTTACATCTTCGATCTCCCTTTAGTACAAAATTTATGAACCATGTAATTTATTACCTCACACCCCCGAATACACCATCACAAAATCACCTCAACTACTCTTCCTCCACCACCACTACCAACACAAACTCGAATGACCCCAAACCCCATCTGTCAAATCTCCACCATTACCACCCACCACACCCACATATGGATCTCACCAAAATACACCACTTTTTGACAACTCCAGAAGCTAAGACCAGAAACAGAAAACAAAACTGCTCTCAAAAACCAAAAGAATCAAAATATTTTTCTCATTTTTAATATTTTTTTCTCTTCATGTTATGAAAAAATAAAACTTTAATAAGAAAAGGGTTGAAGATAGGAAGACACACCTATACTATAAAGAATTTATGAAGAAAATTTTTTAAACAGAATCTCGTAAGATCTATTCCTTCTCTTATTAATGGCTTGAAGCCAGTTTAAATAAAGTTATTTTTTTTCATTTAAGAAAGATATTAAGAAAGAAAATGTTAAATTGCAAAATTATAAAAAAAGAAAATATTATTTTTAATAGATAAGAAAGAAAATATAAGAGAAAAAGAAAATAAAATATATTTTTTTTAATTTTGTACATAATTATGTAAAATACTTTAAAATTAAAAATAATTATTTATAAATATATATATATATATATTAAGTATTAAACTTATCAAAGTTGATATTAATAAAAATATAAGAATATAACAAATCAAATTATTTCATTAATCAAAGAAATGAATGGAAGGATAGAAAATGTAAAGTAAAAAAAATTACTTGATGGATTGAGAAGAAAATATAAGAGAAAAAGAAAGTTAAACAAACAAATATATTTTTAATTTTGTACTTAAGTAAAGCTACATCTCCTTACTCTTTCTTTCGATCTCCTTTAGTACAAAATTTATGAAACATGTAATTTATTACCTCACACCCCGAATACACCATCACAAAACCACCTCAACTACTCTTCCTCCACCACCACTACCAACTCAAACTCGAATGACCCCAAACCCCATCTGTCAAATTTCCACCATTACCACCCACCACACTCACATATGAATCTCACCAAAATACACCACTTTTTGACAACCCCAGAAACTAAGACCAGAAACAGAAACAGAAAACAAAACTGCTCTCACAAACCAAAAGAATCAAAATATTTTTCCCATTTTTAATATTTTTTTCTCTTCATGTTATGAAAAAATAAAACTTTAATAAGAAAAGGGTTGAAGATAGGAAGACACACCTACACTATAAAGAATTTATGGAGAAAATTTTTTAAGGAGAATCTCGTAAGATCTATTCCTTCTCTTATTAATGACAAGCCAGTTTAAATAAAGTTATTTTTTTTCATTTAAGAAAGATATTAAGAAAGAAAATGTTCAATCGCAAAATTATAAAAAAAGAAAATATTATTTTTAATAGATAAAGAAGAAAATATAAGAGAAAAAGAAAATAAAATATATTTTTTTTAATTTTTTATATAATTATGTAAAATACTTTAAAATTAAAAATAATTATTTGAAATATATATATATATATATATATTAAGTATTAAACTTATCAAAGTTGATATTAATAAAAATATAAGAATATAACAAATCAAATTATTTCATTAATCAAAGAAATGAAATGAATGGAAGGATAGAAAATGTAAAATAAAAAAAATTACTTGATGGATTGAGAAGAAAATATAAGAGAAAAAGAAAATTAAACAAACAAATATATTTTTAATTTTGTACTTAAGTAAAACTACATCTCCTTTCTCTTTTTGTCGATCTCCCTTTAGTACAAAATTTGTGAACCATGTAATTTATTACCTTACATCCCCGAATACACCATCACAAAACCACCCCAACTACTCTTCCTCCACCACCACTACCAACACAAACTCGAATGACCCCAAACCCCATCTCTCAAATTTCCACCATTACCACCCACCACACCCACATATGGATCTCACCAAAATACACCACTTTTTGACAACCCCAGAAACTAAGACCAGAAACAGAAAACAAAACTGCTCTTAAAAACCAAAAGAATCAAAATATTTTTTCCATTTTTAATATTTTTTTCTCTTCATGTTATGAAAAAATAAAACTTAAATAAGAAAAGGGTTGAAGATAGGAAGACACACCTACGCTATAAAGAATTTATGGAGAAAATTTTTTAAGGAGAATCTCGTAAGATCTATTCCTTCTCTTATTAATGGCTTGAAGCGAGTTTAAATAAAGTTATTTTTTTTCATTTAAGAAAAATATTAAGAAAGAAAATGTTCAATCGCAAAATTATAAAAAAAGAAAATATTATTTTTAATAGATAAGGAAGAAAATATAAGAGAAAAAGAAAATAATTTTTTTTTTAATTTTGTACATAATTATGTAAAATATTTTAAAATTAAAAATAATTATTTGTAAATATATATATATATATATATATATATTAAGTATTAAACTTATCAAAGTTGATATTAATAAAAATATAAGAATATAACAAATCAAATTATTTCATTAATCAAAGAAATGAATGGAATGATAGAAAATGCAAAGTAAAAAAAATTACTTGATAGATTGAGAAGAAAATATAAGAGAAAAAAAAGTTAAACAAACAAATATATTTTTAATTTTGTATTTAAGTAAAACTACATCTCAATTTTTTTTTTTCTGTCTAGCTATCTTGGAAAGGAAAACATAGTTGAGAGAGGGTTGGATTGAGAGTGCAGAATAGATAGATAAAGGAAACCAAGTTGTCTGAACATTTAAAAAAATTAATTATATTAAGCTTAAATATTTTTATAAATATTATATAAAAAAATATAAATATTATATAAAAAATATATTTTATATAAATATATAAAAATTATATTCACATTTCATATATATATATATATATATATATATATATATTTTTTCTTTTTTACATTTTTAATGTGACATATCAATTTAAATAAGATGTTATATCTTTTTGTTAAATAATTTAATAATATAAATAGAAGGAATAATTATTTTTAAAATAATTGAAATTAAGTTCATATTTAAATTAATAATGAGAGAAAATTGAAAAAAGTGAATAAAAATAATATTTATATATTATTTGGTATATAATTTTAAAATAAAAAAATGTTACACAGATTATTATATCCAACTAGTCTTCTCATTTTAAAATATTATTTTATAAGTTTGTTAAATTTATTAGTAAACATTTTCTTGGTTACAAATATATGGGATGTGAGTTATGTTTTATAATTAATTAATGTATTATGTTATATTTTAATTTAGTTATTTTTTTATAATTATTAGAATTTGAACCTCCTTTTTAATATAGTAATATTTAAGTTGAATTTTAAGATTATAAATAAAAAATAAAGTGTTCATTTTTATTCGTCTCTTCTATAAAGAAAGAATCTCTTCAAATCTTCTGGTATATTTAAAGTTCTGATATGGATAAGGTTTTTTTTTTCTTCAAATTTTTAATTTTGTTTTTTACTTGTATATAAGATTAGTAAGAGATAATAGATTTTTGGGAGATTGTGTTTATTGTAGTTTTTTTTATATATATATTTTAAACTAATTTAGATAATCTTTGAATAAGGAAGTCTTATAATATTTTTTACTTTTTTTTTTTAAATCTCTAATTTCTTAGAATAATTTCGAATTATTTTTATAAATATTATAAAATTAATTAATATATAAACTGATCTTGATTTTTATATATATATATATATATATATATTTAATTCTAGAAATATTTTTGGAAAAATATACTTAAAAATAATTACATATAAAATAAAAGTTTTAAAGAGCATTGTTTATACCTAGGTTTTTTTTTTATATAACAAAGAAAAAATGTAACTTTTTCTTCTCATGAAATTAGGTTATCCAAACATCATACAATTCTCACATCCATAAAGAGAGTGTGTGGCTCTGTTCAAGTCATTCTTTAGAACTTTCTCAAACATGAGAATACCACCAACATTCAAAATCCAAATCTAAATGTTGTTCAACTTTAGTTCCTCATATTCCTACCTTTTGACTTTAGTTCCTCATATTCCTACCTTTTGTCAATATCCAGAAGAAAAAAACACATTGTCCCCACTACTAAATCAAAAGCTTCTTAATCCCTTCTTCACTTTCCTTAACCCATCACTCCACTTAGAACAATAAATAAACAAATAAACACCATTATTCATCACCATGATCATCATCTTAATCTCTATATACATATCTCCCTCATTGTTTTTTCTGTTTGAGTGAAGTGTGACATTTTCTAGCAGCATCTACTCATTCTCAAACATGCTTGCTCTTCCACCCCCTCCTCCTCCTCCATCCCTAGTCACAAGAAAACAAAACAACCAAGTCTCTCCTGACCAAATTGTCATATCAAAACACCCCATCAAACAGCATTCTCAAGAACCAGAAGCACCAAATTTTGTTCCAATTAGACCACCACCAACACTGAGGCAGCCTCCATTTCAAAGGACCAACCCCATGATATGGTTTGCTGCAGTGTTGTGCCTCATATTCAGCCTTGTGCTCATCTTCTTTGGAGTTTTAACTTTGATCATCTTCCTAGGCATCAAACCAAGGAACCCCACTTTTGACATCCCCAATGCAAACCTCAATTCAGTGTACTTTGACTCTGCAGAATACTTCAATGGTGACTTCACCCTCCTTGCAAACATCACCAACCCCAACAGGAAAATTGATGTGAGGTTTGAGTCCTTGGATGTTGAACTTTTCTTTTCAGACAGGATCATATCAACACAGTCCATTCAGCCCTTTACTCAGAGGAGAAGGGAGAGCAGGTTGGAATCATTGCACTTCATATCCAGCTTGGTGTTTTTGCCTAAGAATCTTGGTGTCAACCTTAAAGGACAGGTGCAGGGTAACAGCGTCAAGTACAATGTAAGAGGAACCTTTAAAGTGAGAGTAACAATGGGGTTCTTCCATTTGTCTTACTGGTTACATAGCAGATGCCAGATAGAGATGACTGGTCCACCAACTGGTGTCTTGGTAGCTAGGAAGTGCATCACAAAGAGATGAAGGTGAAGGGTAGAAATTTGCATGCTTGTTTATTGCTTTCTGTGTTTGGATTCATATATAACTTGTAGTAATACCATACCAGTGTGCAAAAAAAATGAGTCTGGAAACTAACTACTTGATACACCATAAGAAAGAGTTTAATTTTTACATGTCTTTAATATAGAACATTGTTAATTGATTAGAAATAACTGTGTTTATGATTTTTAAAGATACTTTCACAAAACTGAATGATTGGATGATAGTGTAAACAAATTTTCCACTGAAATTCTAGATAGAGAACATGTTTTGGTGGATTCCTATCTGACTCAGAAAAGTAAGAATTGAATTCACTTTCCTATACTGTTTTTGATTAGTCTTAATTGCATAGTTTTTCTTGAACAACAATTAGATTTAGAGACTTTTTCACTGTCTAAAATAGTAAAAGGGAAAATGTGTAAAAGATTTGGCAAATATTAATGCCAGTATGAACTAGATTTGGCAAAAATTTATGTTATTCTAATTCAGTCACATTTTAAAATATGAACTGAATTAACATATCATATCAGGTGTATTAGATTTTTTAATATCTTTATTCACATACAACATTTTTTTTATCAATTACTATTTTTTACTAAAAAAACTTATTGATTATTTTAATGGGACATCTTCTCCTCTAACTTTTCTTTTCATTTATAATATAATAAAATTCCTTTTATTAGACAAATTATTTCAAGAGTTGTATTCAAGTCTTCTCCACTCTAATAATTATATATGAAATAGTTTGTGTCAATTGGTTTTAATTTTTTTTCTTTCTTTATAAAGATTGAACTAAATTTTGTTTAGGTATGATGATTTACTGTTAAAAAAGTATTTTCTAAAATTATATAATTATAGGTTAAACTTTATCTAATTTATGTTATTTTTATAAGTAAATTATTTTTTTAATTTTATGTTTATTTCTTATTCAAATTAAAATGTCAATATAATATAAGCTATTATTATATTCGCCCATAATTTTATTAATGTGTGATATTTATAAATCCATATTGAATGGATTTTTAATTCAGTCTAACATATTAATACGTAATTAAATATGTTAAAGCATTTAAAGTGTTATAATTTACTAAAATTTTAAATTTTGTATAAATTTATGAAGTATAAGTACTTGTTTTAGGAAAGAATTAGAATAGAAAATCTTTTGCAAAAAAATATATTAACATTACAGATTTATATAATAATTTTTTAAAATAAATATTTAGAAGATATTCCTTCCAATATTTAATAGAAAAAACATATAACTAATTTATCAAAACCAATAAAAGTATGTCAGCTATTTTAATGTAATGTCAAAATATTAAATTTTATCTAAAAATTATCAATAAAATTAAATAAGTAAATATTGATAATATTTAACAATACTATAAAATATTTAAGGGATATCAACACAAGTTCAAAGAAAATTTCAAGAGTATGGTAAAAGGTAATATAAATTTTTCATAAACTTGAATACATACAAGGATAAAATATAAGGGTGATCTAAGGTCCAATAGAGTCAAAATTGATTTAGAACTAAAATTCAGACCCAGCATTATAATCATAGAGCAAAAATTATCATGGATTTTTCCAAACTATAACTACTGTGAAGAAACCACCATTTGCACATCATCATCATCTGTTCCAAAGTACCTATCTCCAAACTCACCCATTCCGGGTATGACACGGAAATCTTCATTCAAACCAATCTCAATCTCAGATGTTACTATCTTTATTCTTGGAAAACTTTTGCATACAACATGCACACCTTTAGGTGCCTGAAAAGATGCAGAGATAAAATGCAAATTATCTAAATAACACAATAACAGAGAGGAAGAGAGATAGAGGAATCAAGACATTGGTAACTTACAGATATGAGATTAAGAAATATAATGTTGGATTCAGGTACACCTTTTCTTATGAGTAATGAAATTGCTTGAACAGCCGAATTACCTAGGATGAATATGTTCAAAGGTTAATTCAATGAAAACCAGCAAAACCAAATATTAGCTTCTTTTGAATCTGATCCTGCTAAATTGTAGTGGCAATAGGTAGCACACACTAGCAACTTCAAAACAAAAAGAGAATGACAAACCTGTGCCAAGTATAGGGTCCAACAGTAATACATGCCTGTCTGAGATATCATTTGGCAACTTTTCATATATTAACTGCACGTTGATCAAAGATAAGATATCAATGTCAAGAAATGAAACAGAGATTTGTATTAAGCATACATGCAGATGGACAAACCTGTTGACCATTGTCACCTTCTCTGTGAATTAGAATTTTCCCAATCTTGATACCTTTGCAGCATGCTCTCAAAGCATTCTCCATGCTCTCCCCACTGAAATGAGAGTATATTAATTATGATAACAGAAAATGAATTTCCAAACAATAAATTATATAAACTGAGGAGATACAAGTTCACATCAACCCCATTCCTAAAGACATGACACCAAATGCAACAAAATCAACAAAAGACTTTTTATATTTATTGAATTATTCATGATTGATCAAGAAAAGACAGTTAAGTCAATACTTCGAAGTAAGGATGAAAATATAGAATCAAATATCTAATTGGCTCTCCAGCTTTGGACAAGACTAATACCTTCTGATAACAGAGACACCACACAACCTTTTACAAAAATCAACACCAGTGTATACAGAACCTGCATGTGAGGACAAGAATCATCAGTAACCATAAAAAGGTTCTAATGTTAACAAACTAACTCTTTTAGGTAAATAGAAGAAGAAATATGACAACCACATGGAAACAGGAAAAATATGGCAATTATTCCACTTAACATTATGGAAAAAACAGAACAAATATCTCAAGTACTGCAACATGCCAGACATTTGGTTCAAACTATCAATAGTTCCTTCACACGGAAGCCATAATGCATGAATTATTTGTAGTTTCCTTTCAACATGGGTTCATGAAGTAGAACATCAGTCATCATACCATGATTTCATATCAGATGGAGGCATGAAAAAGTAAATCATTATGGAGCATATAAGAATGCTGACAATATTGAATCGACTTCAATAGATAATGTTAGAACCTCTACCAAGACTAGCATTTAAGACATAGGATAACGGAATTTAACACCAAAAAGATAAACAAATTAAAATTGTAGCCATAGTAATTTGTAGAATATAGCCAACTACTTGTAGTTTATGTACTCCTCATTTGTGACAATACACCAACACATGATAAACTAGACATCCAATGTACATTTTATCCACAACAATTTGCAATGAAAATAGAGAACGGAGCATGTAAAACATCAATAAAAAAACCAGATATGGTAGTAACACATTCATCTAAATCTTTTTGTCACAAAGATAAAAAAGAGAAAAATAGCATAAAACTTGTACATCAGAACAATCTTACAAGGAAAAGAATTGAAAAAGATAAGATTACCAGTGGGAGTCACCACTTGCTTTTCTGTAAATGGCAGATGCCCCAAACCATGTTCTACAACCTGGTAAAGTTCAACTACTGTGATGTCATATTCCATTGAATTCAGAAACAAAAAACGAACTTGTTTACTTACCAATCGAATCAAACGATCAGAGTAAAATACAAAATCATGCTTCGTAGTTTGAGCATCACGAATTAGCGTATGCATACCCCGTATCTGCATAGTAGCAATTATCAAGATGGTTTAACTTAAAAATAAAAATCAAAGTTTGGTGTGTTATAAGTGGGATGACTGAAGAGGTCCATAATTAAAGGGGTACCTGAAAAGTTGATTGAATAACGTATAAATTTGGATATATTTTACACAGGTCATGCTGACCTAGCTTTGTGCGGATATGTTGAACAATCAAATCAATGGCCACATGATTATCTCCTCCACGAGGTATGATTATATCAGCATACTTCTTTGTTGGAAGAATAAAGTCATCAAAAGCTGGCTTCACAAATTTTGAATACTGCAACAAATATTACATAAGAATCAGCTGCGAAATACCCATTAAATGGTTCAATATTAACCATGAAAATCTGATGAAGAATATGATAGCTTGACAAATATTTATTAACAAAAAGAATCCTTAATGACTTAATTCCATAAAGTACAAATGATCATATGTTTCTATATTAAAGAATTTGCATAGTAACCAACCAGCAGCATGAAACTAAAAATTTATTTACCAAGTCTTGCAATGAAGTAAATATAACAAGGTGAAAAAGAAGCAAGAAATGGTCAAAATATGTAACGTAAATGGTGTGGCAGAAAGTTGCTACCTGATCAAGAACTGCTCCAATATCTCTACCCTTCTCGTTAGTATCACGCCTAATCCTTCTTGCCAATCGAACATCAGCATCTGCACTGAACATTTTAAAATGTAAAGTGGCAGCTCAACTCAGTACTTCAACAAAGTCACATAAGTGAAGTTTAATAAGTAGATGTTGGAATTGAATAAGAATTTAAAATCAATTGAACAATAGTTTAACAACAATTTAAAACATAAAATTTATATACAGGCTTCAACAATAACTAGAAGATACACATAATAACAACTTATTATTTTACAAAACGGTTTAAACCTAATTCAACCTATCAAAATCAGTTTGTAACCACTTGTATACTTTATTTTGACATTATCTCTAGTTAATGTGAAACTTAGGCTTTTTCCAATACATGCACTATTGGACTTGGTTCGTATATAACATGGTGAGCGGTCCTATTAATGGATTTAGAATAGACTCTGATACTATCTGAGGCCTAACTCAGTCATTATCTCAGTCAATGTAGAACTTGGGATTTTAGCAATATAATAAAATAATAAAGAATCAACAAATAAATAATAAAGGTAATAATGTGAAGATGGGTCAAAGTTTGAACAAATAGGCTCATAGTACCCCAAACCCTCAAAATTTCTTAAATGATATGCAACAAGATGGAGAATATGAATCTTCCTATATCGTAATGTGGATTATTGGAGGGGGGGAGGGGAAGGGTAGATACTAATTCCAAGAGATGAAAACAAATGAATCTAAACATATCCCATATAAGTTAACAAATGCAACATAAAACTTACAATACAAAAATTCTGAGTTAAAGATGGAAAAACGATAATAAAGGACCTGTGTCAACAAATATCTTCATATTCATCAACTCCCGAACACGTGGATCATGGAAAACAAGGATGCCTTCCAAAATTATAACATCTGAAGGGTTCACCTGAGAAAACGTTAAAGCAACACAATGAAAAGAGAATGAAAACAACTTTGTATAAGCTAAAATATGCATTTCGATTATCATGTAAATATATTTAATACCTGTTATTTGCACTAAAAAAAGAAACATTTTCCTTTGAATGATATTTGCAATTTCACAAGTATTACGTCAATCTTAAGTTGTTCAGCATTTTAACAAAATGGGTAAATAAACAGAAGTTCCATAGATATACCCTTCTTAACACATCACTCTTGTAAGTCTTAAAATCATACTTCAGAATATCTACTGCTTCACCATGCTTTAACTTGTCCATGACCAGAAGCAATTGCTCAGTATCAAAAGCATCTGATTAAATATCACAACATAAGTACAAGAATATTAACATAGTTTCATCAAGAAAATTAAGATGCTAATATTGTCACTCGTCTTGCTACCAATCAATTTCAGAAATATTTTAAGAGAAAGAAAAAGTTGTTCACTCTATAAAATATTTTTACATTGTCATCTAATCACAAATCACTATATGTGGTAAGTTTGTTGACTTTTACAATAATCACCTTGAAATTCATAGTAACATGATTAGTGATTTGATAATAGTGTAAAACTATTTTACACTGTCAGTGCTTGATGATTAACTAACATTTTAATTCACTAAAACGTAGCTGTAGTTAACAAGTTCATAATTAGTTTACTACAATGACTAAGACATGAGAATGAACAAATATTTTGGACCCTTATTCTGAAAAGTAAAAATGCACTATAATAAAAAGAAACAAGGCCATAGAATGTTCCATTTATAATAATTTAATATGAAGAGAAAGTCGGTAATGATAAAGAAGTGTACTAGTACCGACCAGGGTGGTCAAAGTTGTAATCCTGTACTCGTGTAAGTTCCTCCTCGGACAAGTTATAGTAAAAGGAATCCTGTCATAAATAGTTTATTTATTAAGCACAATGTATCAATATAAGTACTCTAAGAAACATATAGACTATATTACCCAAAGAAATAACATATATAGTATATTTAGACTATTATACCCAGAGAGGCATGTATTCTTGATATAAGTGAAGGTCAGATAGAAGCTTAGAAGAATACTAAAAAAAACACAGGTCATGTATTTTGATGTAAATGGGGTCAAATTTACAATAATGGTAATAAAAGCATTCCTTAGAAATCTTTGAATATCAAAGGGAGATCATGGAGGAGCTGGATGCATATAGGGCTCAATATACAAATCAATCGATTGTTTGTCCTCAATGATCCCTTTACCATGTTTTTTCAATTTGATCATCGAGAAGTATAAATAGAAATAATTCAATACCTGATTAACAAGTACAACTCGTTGATCATGAAGCTGTTGAATAATCATATCACAAACTGCTGTCTTGCCAGATGCTGCACCCCCAGCAACACCTGCATCATATTGCAAAAATAAGTAAGTTAGAATCAATAAGATAAAAGAGAAGTTGTAAGAATTGAAAGGAAAGCAACACCTGCATCATATTGCAAAAATAATCTGTTTGCTATATGTACTCATACTAGATTCAGGTTAGCACCTTGAGGTATGAAACAAGCTCTACTCTATTAACATAACATGCTATTTTAATTGACAGAATTTGCAAAGCATAAAAGAACCATGTAACATTGATTTTAGTCGAAATGATATTATGATGCTAGATCTCAGCCATGTATCAGAGCCTATGTAATTTAATTTCATGTTAATTTTTAATAACTCAAGCCAGATGAGTTTGTGATTTCTTTTCAAAGCAGACAAGAAACTCCATTACTTCAACTAGTACAAATATTGTGCTTTAACAGTAATGATTTTGCTCATGTACTCTGTAACGCAACTTCAAGGCCTCATGAACTTATTTGGCAGTTTACCACAAGAAAACACACCTATGACAAAAGGTTGTTTATACATGTCAGTTTCCGAGGTTGTTGGTTGTTCTATGCTAGCCTTTCTTTGTTCAAAACCATCCATGTGAAATCCAGAAAAATGAACCTCATTGGAAGACTCCATTAATTCTACAGCCGACTTAGCATCCATTGGCAAAGACCTGAAAAAAATAATAGTTAAAAATTACTGATAGAGAAAAGAAAATAGAAACAAAAACAATCACGAAGACTAACCTGAATCTAGTATGAGTACATATAGCAAACAGATTAATCATCTTTTTTAACCAACTTTAGAGTGTATGTATCTGATACGCACTAATGTATTAAAGATAGGAGTTTATATAGTTTGTCACTATCTAAAGATGGATTCACATTAAGTTTTACAACAACTTGTAAATGTGAAAGATTGGATCAAGTCAACCATTTTAGCCTTTGGTACTTTCAGTCACTATTAATTTTTAATAGAAGACTAGAACTGCTTTTTTTCTTTTTGCATATCAGATGACTTTGCATTGACTAAATTAGACTAGAGTAGCAAGTCATTCCTTTTGTCTTCCACTGTCATTACAGATTGAGATTCTGTGGTACACCCTTTTTTGGACCTTGGTAATTTTGATACCATTTTGAGTAATTGCATATTATCTAAGGCTTTCAAAGCATCCATGTTTATACCAAAGGAATCCAAAGGTTTCTCAGACCTCCCAGCACCATTTTCATAAATCTACCCAAAATCCTACAAATAGACTAAGCACTCCCTAGTCCCACTTACACTTTGCCCTAGTCTATCATGAAACGATAAGAGTAAATTATGCTCTTCCAGCACATGCATCAAACACAAAATTATGCTCACCCACTCATGAAAATCCTTTCAACAAAGTAGCCAACAATGATTCAAGTTCGCTTACCAAATGAACAACACATCAATAGACAGAAAAAAAAAAAAAAAAAGAGAGAGAAACACCTACCAATGCAACCAACAACCCAATAAAAGAAAATAATAAATAAAATTAAAAAAGCTAACTTTATAGTCCCCCCACTTCACCACTGAGCAAAAAAACACACCCCAGTGACCACAGCCCAAATTCTTTAATAGGTTTTCCACAAACAAATCCAGATCCAAGAAAAAGAAGAAAAAAAAAAGCAAAATTTTGTAGTTGCTAATTCATCAAAATTGAATCTCAAACACAACCCAAGCAATGCATAGAAAGAATAATAGTTATACTAAATAGCCAAATGCTGATTCTTAACATACCTGCTGAATAGAAGAATTTGATAAAAAGGGAAGGTGAACAGCAGTAGCAGAAGGTTGAGTTATTTATCGTAAACAGACAGAGCTGAGTCAAGTATAAATGTTTTGTGCAATCCCTTTGTTTTGGTTTGGTTTATATACACTTGTAGTTGGCAAATGGACCCCATTTTTTCAACAAAATTACCACCTTCACCTGCCATTGATATTTTAGTTTATTCTCATTTTGATTTCAATTCTCCATGAAATTCATGATAAATACTCATTTTTCGTTTTTCTTCATCTTAAAACATGATTTTGTAATTGTACAATTTTTCACCTTTGCGAAAGATTCGGTACAGAGTATATACACACATTGGTGTAAAGTTGTTTTTTTTTTCTCTGGGTATGTGCTGAAACTTATCTAGTCATCATTTCTCCGTTTTATCTTGGTTTATTTTATATTGAATTTGAATTTGCTAAAATTAATTTTAATTAAAATTAAATAACTTATTTAAAAATAAATTGACATAAAAACTCAATATGAAATTATATTTAACATAGAAGTTATTAAAGTTGTTTTAATTTTTTTATGTTGAGTAAATTTTTTAATTTGTAATTAAGCATGTTAAAAATTACTTGCAATCATATTAATTATTCGTTCAACATAATTTTAAATAAATTTCAAATATTAACACTATAAAACGATAAATAAAAATACTCTCTATTTAAATATTAATTTACTATATTATGAGAAAAAAATACATGCTTGAAAATGAAACATAGATATAAATTTTTATATTAGTGAATGGTATTAATTTATATTCATACCAGTATGTAACTTTTGAGTCATTTTTTTTACTGAATGTTTTTATTAACTAATGAATACAAAGGTACTAATATTGAGTATATGATTTTTATTATAATGTATTATCAAAATAAAGTTATAACTATTTAAATAAATTAAAATATTTAATAGTGTCAATATTTTATATTTATCAAATTTTGGCTAATAAGCAAAAGAATAATAAAAATTATATAGAAAAAATAAATTTATGAAAAAAAAATCATAAAAAAATTATATTATATATATAAAATAATTTATAATTTTAATTCTTAAAATTTTGGATTATAGTTTTTTAAAAATATATTTAATATTTAAATGTAATTGTGTAATTTTATTGACTTTTATGCATGGTGAAATGTCACTGCATTGACTCATACTGACAGTGTGTGTCCCAAAGCTGATCGTATTTTTCAGAATTCACGTTGGCAATGATTCGGATGTGGGCCCCATTTTTTATTACTACTAACATTTTAAACAAAAGTTATATTATTTTAAAAGAAGAATATTTGTTTTTTCTGAAAAAAAAATTCTAATTTAAATTCTAATTTCTAAATTTATGATAATATATATATATATATATATTTAAAGTCTTCAATATTTTTTTTACTATAAATAATATATATTAATATCATGATTAAAAATAGTATTTTATATAAACTGATCAATGTTTAGATAAAAAAACTAATACACTTTAAATTAGAAAATAAAAAATATCATTCAAACTGAAATAGAATTTTACATATTTTACAAAATAAAAACACATTTTGCCTATAAAAAAATTTAAAATAATATTTGTGTTGGATAAAAACTTTTATATTATTTAATTTATAAATTATAATAAAAACATTCACATATAAATCATATGACTTCAATTAAAAAAATGAAATTTACAAAATATAATTATTAAAGAAAAGAAAGTTAAAAAATGTATTATATGAATATAAAATATCTCATTTTCTAAAACTTCACATCATGTTGTTTAGAAAGTTCCGTCACACCATCCATTGAAAATATTTCATTGGGTCCACTTTACCCTTACCGACAACCTAATCTCTTAATTAGGGTTAATTAAGAATTTGTCAAAAAAATTAAATTGATAAATGAATTGGCTCATCAGCTTTTTTTTTTCTATTAAAAAAATATTTATATATTTTTAAAATTTATGATTGATTGTATTGATGTTTTTAATTTTTTTTACTAATTAATTATATTTTTTATTAGATAAATTATAATTTTTGATAAAATTATGAAAAAAATTTATTAAGAGAATTATTTAATATCAAAATAAGAGATATAATTAAATTGAGTTGAATTGAATTAAATTTATAATTAAAAAAACTTATATTATATGATTATGATATGATATTAGGATAAATAATTAATAATATAATAATTATATTGGAACATATTTAATACAATCTTAAAATTTATTAATTGGTGAGTAATATAGATAATAAAAATGGATGAAATTTTAGTAATGATATATACAAGACACAAATTTTTAGGTTTTGAGATGAGACATAAAAGCTATTTTTTAAAACAAATTAAGAAATAATAAACATTATTAACCATAAAAAAATGTTATTTCATATATTTTTTTAATTAAAATTCCAAAACTTAAAAGGCTTTTTTAACTAGAGTTGTTTTTCTATGAGATTTTCCATCCTGAAACTTATATTTCAGTCATAAAATATATTAAAAAATTATATAATCAAATTAAAAAGTCTAACATGAATTTATAACCTAAGTATAACATTAATATTACTTTAATTAAAAAAAAATCGTAAAAGGGAAGATTCTTTGCAACTTTTTCAAAACTGAAAAGGGTCACAATTCCTCTTTTCTCTGTTCTTGTCTTTTCTTAATCTCTCAACCTAATTTTTGTCTTTTTATTAGGTTTAAGTGATAACCAACACGTAATTTTCAAGTACTAAAAATATTTCATATTTTTACCTTCTCTCTTTTTCTTTTATATGGTAAATTTTGTTCTGTATATACAAATAATGTTATTATTCAGATTTCAACTTAAGAGTACAAAAATAAAAATATATACTAACTTATAGAAGTTATTCAGTAATATAATTTTTTTTTAATTTATATAAATTAGTTTAACTTATAAAAAATTGTTTAATTTTTTATTAAATTTTCATAAAAAATTATCCAAATATAACTTGAATCCAACATTGAAGTTTCTCTCTATTAATGAAAATTCAAAAGAAGGTTTGTTTGGTCACGGAATTAGTATATTCTTTTATTTATCCAATACTAGAATATAAGAAAGTGTAGAGAGATATGTTAGAATTTTTTTTATGCAGAAAAAGTTCTTTCACAATTCAATGAACAGAAGAAAAAGTTCTGAATTGAATTTCTTTGATTTGACCATCAAAAAACGAAACGAATATTTATATAATTACTTTCTTATACAATATTTAAAATTAAATCATTTATTTTATCTTTATAATTAAATATATATTACTTTTAAATTCTTATATTTTTTAATATTCTCTATTGGTCCTTATTTTATTGGTAAAATAGAAAAATAAAATTGAAAAATAAAAAAAATTCTCCTATGTTCAATGGGCCTGAAACCCAGCAAGCCCAAACCTATATAAATTGCTTTATTAAAATGTGAGGCAGAAAAGGAAAGTTCTTTTCATGGGTTGAGCCCAACAAAAAAAGTTTCTGTACAGTGAATCCAGGAACAAAAACTGATACATGCATACAAATTTCTAAAAAGATAAAAAAATAAAAAATCTCATAAGTTAAAAATAAACTGACAACTTAACAATATAAATTTAGAAAAAAACTATATGAATGAGTTTCAAATTTAGTTTATAAAAAAAAAACTTATTTCATTTTCTTCTTAGATTTCCACAAATTTGGAATACTCCATTCTCAAATAGAAATTTAGTTATTTTTGGATATTTTTATAATTGTTTCTAAAATGATAAAATTTGATATGTAATTATTCAACCACATATAACAATTACCAGAATTTGAATTCAAAATAATTTTCAGTAGAGTACTTTTCTTTGTTAATTGAATTACCTAAAAAGTATACAAAATAAAACTTTAAACCCATTAAAGTTGAGATGGTGGTGGGTAATTTAAATAATTTATATAAGATATTAAATTTTAAGTTTTTACTTTCTAGAAAGAAAACTTCTGGCACTTTTGAAATAAAGAAAATGTTGCCTTCATTTTTTTTAAAATGGAGAAATCCCATCTTAATTAAAACTAAGATATAAATCTTATTTTTTAAATCTAATTTTAAGAATGAATTAAATATCGTAATCACTTTTTATATGATATTAGAACTTAGTTAATAATATTATTGAGCTTAAATTGAACACTTGTTAATATACTAAACTTTGAATAACATATTGTTAAGTTTAGATTGAACTGATTATTATCTTTTTTATATAATTTGAGGAATTTTGCAGAATTTCTATATTGACTAAACCTGATACCGAATTATAATATATAAATAAGGTATAAATCTTATTTTTTGAACTGATTTAAGAATGAATTAAATTCATAATCACTTATTATAATTCATATTTTAAAAATAGTTTCACTAAATATAAATTGAGAGTTGATCACACCAAATAATTGAAATAATTAAAGGCAATAGTTTTTGTTTTGATCCATTAACCCACGAATGATAAGAAGCAGTTAAGTTTGATGAGAGGGTGGAAAAGTGGGAAACAAAGTGATGAGTGAAGAAGTGGAATTTTTGTTATTCATTTAAACTTCATGCATAATAGAATAGGAGAGTGATTAATTAGCATGCGTGAAAGAATGATGAAAATATATGAATATGCATCCGAGTCTGCAAAATCTGCAGTGAGAATGGACCCCAAATGAATGATGAGGAAGAACAATTTGTATACGACACATGAATCAACAGAGATTAAGAATGTGATGCTTTTTCTTTTTTGCACCAAGAAAGGTGTTGGAGATGTTTATTTGGTTCCAAGTAGAATAGTGTTTGGCATTACATGGGATTTTGTCGTGCATTTTAGAATTAAGCTTTTCTCCACTGATGAAGCAAAAAGTGGTGAAGGTGAATAGATTTAGAAAAATGATGATTTAGTAACAGAAACATGCATGCTTGTAGGTGAAGTTTCTTCCATCTTTAAGCAACCAACCTAAAAGAAAAGAAAAGAAAGGCTATGAAAGTGAATGAAGAAAATAATGAGAGAAAGAGAAAGGTTTATGTGGTCCATTGAATGAGGTGAAAAATGTAAAACCACCAAAAGCACAAACCTAACCTCCTCCTCCATCATTTTCATTTTCAGGATCCAACGTTCCCAAACAGGATCAAACATTCCAACTTTTCCTCTTTTTTTTCGATGAAAATGTTATATTATCATCTAGATTAATATCATTGATTATTTTATGTTTAATTAAAAATAGATCAATATACAAATAAAAGTAAATAAATCTCTTCTTTAAAAAATAATTTTATAAGATTAAATTATGATTATATTTAAGTATTTATATTTTATTTAATATTATAATTTATTTTGTTTTTAATTAATATAAAATTTCTAATAATTATTATTGGATTTATTAAACTTATAAAATTAAATTTATTTAGATTTAATTTCATCTTATTTGTTTTAAAATTTAAATTAACTCTATCATAATTTTTCTTTTAAAAATATATGAATGAGTTAAAGAAAAAAAATATAAATTATTTTACTTTTTTAACGCTTAAACAATACTAAACTCTTGAGTATGCAGATAAAGATTATAAATAATATCATAAAATTATTATATTATTTTTAAATCATAAATAACAGGCTTAATACATATAACATTTAATAGAATCAATAAATTATTAAATAAAGTATAAAAATAAAATTGTAAAATGTATAGTATCTTCTACCCTATTTATTATATTCCGTGGATTTCTGGGCAAAGTTGTGTTTTTTATCTTTCCTTTCTCTCCGAAACATGAAAGCAAATGAATTGATGAAAAGAAAAAGAAAAAGAAAGAGAAAAAGAAAGAATTAAATGTATTTTGTTCTCAAGAAACAAACAATTGATTGATCGAAATCAGTGCCAAGCATGTTCATTAATCCATAGTCAAAAGATCTTCAAATTTCTTGCTTTAGTAGTTCCTTTTCCTGTTTAATTAACCAATTTTTAATTAATTTCCTTCTTAATGTAACACTTTTTTTTTCATTTTAATTTTATAAATTTAATATAATTATTTAAACAATAAATTTTATAATATATTTTAAATTAATCTTATAAAATCTTTAACCCATAAATTCATTTTTAACCCATAAATTCTAATCTCATATCAAAAATAAAATTTTAAACTTAATTTAATTTCATAAAACTAATTTAAAATTTACAATTATTTAATATATTTTAAATTAAACTTATTTTTATATAATATAAAATTTTTAATATTATTTATTATTATAATGTGTTTACTGTTTTTTTTTTATAATAAATCTTAGAAAAGTATTATTTTTATCTAAAAAAAATATATGATAAATATACTTCTCCACTAAAAATATTATAGTTTCAATAAGTATTATATTTGTATTTATTTATTTTATTATTATCTCACAAATTAATTAGCATCTTATATAATCTTAATACAGACGAATATATTAAATAAAATGTCAATGTAAAATTAAAAGATTATGTAATTCTAATTTTTTATTTATTTTGAATTTATACATGTAGATTGTGTCATGTCATTTATACATGACATTATTGTTTTAATTAGTTGTTTATTAATAATAAGTAATGTTGTCGGTATGGTTAATAATAAATAACATTAAAAGTTACTTTATTTTGAATTTAATTCTTCTCTAGTATAATTTTTTTTTATACTATGAATAAATTATAAATTAATTATTTTTTTTTAAATTATTATTATTATATATGATAATAATATAAAAAGAAAATCATTTTTTACAACTTTTTAGATTGATGTAAAATTTAATCAGAGTACATAATAAAGTTATTAGTATAATAATATGAACAGGAATTCATTTATTAAAAACAAAAAATCTAAATGTGCTTATTTTTTTTATTTTTAAAATATTAGATTATTAGAAAAAAAATAGTGAGAAATAATAATAAATTTTTTATTTTTATTATTTTTAGAGTAATTGGATAAAATATAAGAATAAGAATAATTTTTTTTAGAATAAATGGATTTTTAATAATATTATTGAAATTTATTTTAATTGTTATACAATTTATTTTTTCGATTTTATTATGTTGCATCTCCGTCAATTGACGCCGTCTTGTTTCTATATCAGAGTCCGATAATGCAATAACGAGGTTTGAAATTCAAGGCCTTCAAAGTTTTCATGTCTCTCTCTTTTTCTCTTATTTCTCTTGAATGCTCTTTCTTTCATTCATTCACAGAAGCCATCAAAACACAATCCTCTTTCCACTTCTATAACCTCTTCATTCACCAACCTTCACTTTCTTCTTCTCAACCTTTCACTTCCCCAGGTAATTTTACTCTTCTTTCTCCAATCTCTACCTTTTCTTTTACATAATAATTGATCAAGTTTTTGTTTTTCATTGCTTTACATCATTCGATCATATCACAACTTTAGTTCTTGCTGCACATATCAAGCTACCCACATTCAGTTCTTGATTTTGACATCACACATAAGAATTGTGTTGTGCATGAAGCTTTTTTTCTGCAACTTTGTGGTGAGAAAGTATTAAGCATGCATACATGCAATACTGGTATACTGTGATCAAACAATTTTCATGGTTGATTATCAGAGAAGTTGAGATGCCTCAAGAGAGTTCCCAAAACTCATTTTTCACATCTCCTTCAAAGAGAGGATTGAAGGGTTTAGTGGCCATGAACAAGGAGGTTGCATGCACTGCCACTGAGGAAGGTTTCAATGATAATGAATTGGCTCAGAGGAAGGCAGAGGAAGCAGGTATGCTTTTTTAATGTGGCTTTCAATTGTCTCTTGCTAATTACACCATGCCATTAATAATTACAGGTGTATAATTCAGTTTAATACCAGATATATAAATATTACAGTTTAATAATCTTCTTCATATATTATTATTAGTATGAATTATTTACAATATCTATCAATAGAATAATTTTATGTTTATATTTTCAAAATAATTATCATAAGAGTTACTAATTTTTAAGAACATGGGGATCAAACATTGATTTATATTTTAGCATTTTTTATTGATTCATGTTTTGATAAATGTTAAAAAATGATTCTTTTCATCCCTTCAAGCTATTATCTTTAACATCCATCAATTTGAAATGGTGGGAATAACTTCACTTTGCTAAAGGATTTCATGTCCTAAAATGGGAATCATATTTTCTTGTCTTGTAAAACCTTATTGGAAGTAGCAAAAGGGTACATACAACCTGCAAATTTATGAAAGAAGGAATAACTTTCTTAAACAACATATCATTTGGTTCTTTTAACGTAATTTGTTTGTTTTTCTTTTTCTTTTTCTTTTTTGGTCAACCAAATTATTACTTGGACCCCTTTACTTAACAAAAGCAGAAAAAGCTAGGTTAAAATACAAAAAGTTAGGGTTTTATATATCAAACAAAGTGTGGTAGCTAGAAAAGAAAAAAGAATGAGGTGTAGGAAGAGGTTGATGATGAAAGTGTGTGTACTAAAATGGGTTACCACCCCACCACTTAATTAAGGTGTGCCCTTCTCCCTAAGGGTTGGGTCCAAAATTTGTGACATCAACTATCATACATATATATATATATATATATATAGCCGAAAGGGTTCCATAACTATGATTTTAGGGCATAATGTTTGGCATTATCGATAATCAAGGAGCACCATAATTTTCTAACATCTCAAATGTCACTTTGCTGCTATTAATCATTGATTGTGTCCTTTAACTTTGACTTTTTTTCTCTTTATAAAAAGTGTCAACTTGTTCTTTTAAATTATGTTATTCATATGAATTTAGTTATTACATCTTGTAATTTTTTTTACATGCTTTAATAAAAATTTATAATTTAATTAAATTAATTTAGATACATACTTCAATTTTTAATAATTTTTTTAAAAAATTGCCTAACTTTTTTTTTTTAATGTTTTTACATAATTCCAACAAAACTTTTAAAATCAAGTTAAGATTTTTGAACAAGAAACCATGTACAATAATTCCATAGTTATATAATGTATCAGTATTTTTACAACTACTCAAATATTGTTCTTTATCTGCAATGAAAACAACAATGAAAATGGTTTGGTTTTTGTTGAATGGTGGAAGCTTGGAGAAGATACAAAGCAACAGAATGGCTACGCAAAATGGACGATGTTGCATCATCCTCACTCTCTGCATCACCCTCCGAGGAAGACTTTTGCCTTGCTCTCCGCAATGGCCTCATCCTCTGCAATGTCCTCAACAAAGTCAACCCTGGTGCTGTTCTCAAGGTCCCACCTTTTCCACTTTTCAATTTTAGGGTTCTTCTCAATTTCTTTTTTTTTTTTATTGTTGATAACAATCAACCATGTTTGTAAAAATGTTTTCTTTTTGGTTGTTTTGTGTATTGGGCTGGATAGGTGGTGGAGAATCCTGGGCTTGCTGTTCAATGTGCAGAGGGTGCGGCCCACTCAGCAATTCAGTATTTTGAGAACATGAGAAATTTCTTAGAGGCTGTTAAGGATATGCAGCTTCTCACATTTGAAGCATCTGATTTGGAGAAGGTTTTGTCTTTGAAATTTTCCATTTCTCTTTTTTCTTTTTCACTCTCTTTCTAATCATTCAAATATGAAATTACTGGTTTTACTTCAACCCAATTCCTTTATTTGATTTGATTTGATTTGAGAGTCATTTCCTTTAGTTTTCATACAAAAAACAGTAAGATTTGAATCAGTAAGATGTGCATTGTAATGTTTAGACATCTGAATCCTAGAAAAACAATTAAATTCATTCCTTCATGAGAAATTTGTTGATTTCTTTTACTGAATGAATACTTTAATGGAGTTAGATTCTAGAGGAGGATTAAAAATTATTTTATGTTGATTATTAATTTTCTTGTAGTTTCTAATTTTAGATGCATAGTCCTTTGAATTAATTATATTTATCTTTTTTTTTTTTTTATAATTTTAAATCTCTCTCCATATATATATACTTTTTACATCTCTTTATATTTTAAATATTTTCATACAAATTATTTACTCTCTTTTTTTATATTTTTAATTTTAAAATATCCGGGAAAGAGTAATCCTTTGCTAGTCCCTCTTATTTTATGTATAATGCTAAAAAACAAAGTTTAAATTATCAATTAAAATTAAAACTAAAGAGAAAAACAATTCCATTCAAATTCAACCAAATTTGTGTGTTTCTTTACATAATTTTTTAAATATCATAAAATAAAATCAATTTAAATTTTATATATTTCCAAAAAAATAATTTTGATAAATGAAACCAATTCCAAGAAAGATTGTTCTGAACACATTTTTCTATTCAAGATGATATACCTTGTCTCACTCTCAGTAATAGATTTTATTTGTTTTGTTTATTTGGACACTACTTTTGAGTTTTCTGTTGAAAGGGGGTTTGTGTTTTCAAACTTGAAAATGCAGGGAGGTTCATCCAATAAAGTTGTGGACTGCATTCTATGTTTGAAGGGGTTTTATGAATGGAAGTTATCCGGTGGGGTTGGTGTGTGGAGGTATGGTGGAACTGTGAGGATCACTTCCTTTCCAAAGAAGTCTCCTTCCTCCATAGTTGGCAGTGAAAGTGCTGATGAATCACTGGATGAGTCAGAATCATCACAGTATGAACAACTGTTAGAATTTCTTCAACTATCTGAAGAGTTCTTGATTGAAGAAACTAGAACTGCCAATGCTCTAGCTTTCCTTTATGATCACTTTGGACTCAGACTTCTTCAGGCTTACCTTAGAGAGGCCAATGGGATTGAAGATCTGCCTCTGAATGCAATGGTCGGTAAGATCCTTTCCAGTTTGTTGTACGGTTGTAGCTTCTATTCTAATTTGTACAAAACATGTTTCTTAAAAGATTAATATATGAATATTATAAAAAGAGTATGTTAGTCTCTAAGCTATGCATGAGAAGTTCTTACTATATAAGAAAGTATCTTAGAATTAAAGTATATAAACTGCATAAACCTTACGTAACCAGCAGGTTTTGTAATGATAAATTAAGTGCAAACCAAATTCTTAAGATGGTCTCATAAGACCACTCACTATAGGATCACTTACAAATGTTGAGTCTTACAAACATTATACTTGAGATGTTTAGTTTTTAGTGGGAGGATATGAATTGAAAATCTTACATCTGACAAGTGATAAACTTCATTTTATAAGTTGGTTTTTTATAGGTTGAGTTAAATCTAAACTCAAATTTTAAGAAAATAAGAACGGCAAACATAATATGAATTGAAATTGCGCTGCTACTGAGTATGTAAGACTGGAAAATAAGGTTGTTGTTTTAGATTTTTTTCAATAATAATCTGCATAAAGATTTGTTTTTCTTCATGCAGTCTTATCTGTAATATGGTTGATAATTTGTAGGTAATTGATACCTTACTCAGCAAGGTAGTCAAGGATTTCTCATCTTTGCTTGTTTCTCAAGGCACTCAGGTAGTTCATAGTTTAATGTCTTGTATCCAACTTACATTTGTTTCCCAACATCACAATTGCCATTCATTTAACATTTTTCTTTTCTTTCGAAAGGTCTTCTAACGTACACTTAACAATTCTTTGCAGCTCGGACTTTTCTTGAAGAAAATATTAAAAGGTGACATGGGTTGTCTCTCAAAGAGAGAGTTCATAGAAGCTATCTCACTATATCTTAATCAAAGAAGTAGCTTGGCATCAAATGACTTCTCCAAATTCTGCAATTGTGGTGGAAAACGTGATAGTATTCGACAAAATGCCAATTATTCTGCAAAATATGCTGAAGTAATCAATACTCAACAGAAACAACTTGAGGTATAAATTGGATAATAGGAGTTGTTGCTCTTGTTAGTTGCTACTTTTACATGTAAGTTTCGATTAGCTGTTTAGCACCATGTGCTAAGGTTTTCCTCCCGCTTCAGGGTATGAAGTACTTTTTTGAAGAGACAAAATTGGAGGTCAAACAAATTCAATCGGAGTGGGAAGAAGAATTTGGTAGGCTAGGTAAGCATCTAAGAATTGATTTTCCTTGAATATTTTGTTTGTAGAAGTTTCTTAATACTACAATCTTTGGATTGACTTGAGCTCAATGCCTTACTTAGAGGATCATATCAAAAGCCTTGAAGTGGCCTCTACTTCCTACCACAAAGTTTTGGAGGAGAACCGGCTTCTCTACAATCAAGTACAAGACCTCAAAGGTGCATAAGAATCAGGTTCCAAACAATGAATTTAATGGATCTACTTAGTCACAAAAAATTAATTAATTAAATTTGTGTTTTACAGGAGCCATTAGGGTCTATTGTAGAGTGAGGCCATTCTTACCAGGACAATCAAATGGGCAGTCTACGGTCAACTACATCGGAGAAAATGGAGATATGATGATTGTAAATCCCCTTAAGCATGGAAAAGATGCTAGACGGGTATTTTCATTCGATAAGGTGTTTGGAACAACTGTAACACAAGGTAGTTTAATTTTCTACATCTTTCGGTATATACTTGGTTGATTTGTTCTACATGGATTTTCTATTTTGACTCTCTAGTTGGAGACTTTTCTAATGAAACGTAGTAGAAAAAAGCTATGAATAATGATTTGTGCAGGGTTTATTCTTAAAAAGTAGGTTTAGTTCTAATTTAATTCTACAAAACTAATGTATAAGGTGAGAATTTCTTCTATTTATATATTATATTTGATACTTTGGGATTTGGGTTATATTCAACATTATTAGGTTTGATATGTAGATAACACAAGGAATGACCCTTTTAATGGATCTAGAATAGACTCTGACACGATTTTATAAATATTTTGGTAAATGACCAATTTAGTCCTTAAATGTGTGAGGCACTGTCACTATAATAAATTTATGGTTTTCTTACTAATAAATAAATGTTGTTTCTTAGAGTTTTTATAATGTTAGTTCTTATTTGAAGCTTTTCATAATGTTTTTGTGTCATATGCAGAACAAATTTATGCTGACACTCAACCCTTGATCAGATCCGTTCTAGATGGTTATAATGTATGCATCTTTGCATATGGACAGACTGGCTCAGGGAAAACATACACAATGGTATGAGACATGCATAATAGTTCTAGTTTATTTTACATAATCTTGATTCATTAAACTAAAGTAATGCATCTTGAATTACTTGGCTATTATTAACTGTTGTTTACACAAAAGATAACACAATGTATGTGGTTTTAAACTTACAACCATTGGCTTTCTTTTCATGGGATATCCACGTATTATTTACCAATCATATGCTTTTCCTTCCATTTTTGTGCTTTACGGTACATGTTTAGACACTATTACACGATTTGTTGGGTTTAAAGACCCCAGTATTAGTTAATACCTTTTAGTTTGGACCCATTTTTTTGAAAACTTGAATCCTCATTTGAAACATTACCCAACCTATAACCTTACAGCCTAGTTAAAAATTTAAATTAAGTATCTTATTCTTTGTCTACATAAAGTTGATAAATGTCCATTTATAGACCTTGGAACTTTAACTACATAAGAAAACAACTAGGTTTATAATAAGTTCAATTATGACACTTTTTCTTATTTCTTAATTTTTCTTGATTATGCCTATTAATGTGATTAAATTGCTTGTGCAGAGTGGCCCTGATCTTACAACTGAAGAGACATGGGGTGTAAACTATAGGGCTTTGGGTGACTTATTTCATATATCAAAGGAAAGGTCTGATTCCATAAAATATGAAGTTTTCGTTCAGATGATTGAAATATACAATGAACAAGTGAGAGATTTGCTAGTCAGTGATGGCTCTAACAGAAGATATCCTTTAAGCTGTGCTTCTAACATAATTATTTCTTCAGCAAGGCAGTTCAAATTCTTAATTTTATATCTATATTAGCAATGAAAATTATGTTGTAGTTATTTCAGTTCCTTAACAAGATATACATTAGACATACGAAACAATTCTCAAATGAATGGCATCAATGTGCCTGATGCATTTTTAGTTCCAGTTACCTGTACTCGAGATGTTCTAGACTTGATGAGAATTGGTCAGAAAAACCGTGCCGTAGGTGCTACAGCTCTAAATGAGAGAAGCAGTCGTTCTCATAGGTAAAATGACATCTTCATGAACATAAATGGATAAACAACAGCCATCAAATATATTTAACGAAGTTCTTACTTTTTTATTGCAGCGTTTTGACTGTTCATGTTAGGGGAAGGGAGTTAGTTTCCAACTCCATTCTTAGAGGTTGTCTCCACCTAGTGGATTTAGCTGGAAGTGAGAGGGTTGACAAATCTGAGGCAGTTGGTGAGAGACTAAAGGAAGCTCAACATATAAATAGATCACTTTCTGCACTTGGGGATGTTATCTCTGCCTTGGCACAGAAGAGTCCACATATCCCTTATAGAAATAGCAAGCTCACACAAGTGTTACAAGATTCTTTAGGTAACAGCTTGCCATGTAATTTTTTCCCCTTTGATGCAAGTTACTTATTATAGTAGGTTATAGAAGCATTAAGATTTGGCATTGTTTCCCATTTCTCTTATGAAAGCCATATTGTTACTACAGGTTTTACTTCTATTTGACCACTAGATGTACAATCTTTCTTTTGGGACCAGGTTGTTAGATTAGGCTGATATGTGATTAGAAATTTAAATACTGGTATTAATGCATTTGGTTATCGCCATAGTTGTTTGTTTGTTTTGAATTTCTGTACAATTAATTTGAGATATATGTTTCTTTGGTTTTATCAATA
This sequence comes from Macrotyloma uniflorum, assembly GCA_016859785.1. Lineage (NCBI taxonomy): Eukaryota > Viridiplantae > Streptophyta > Magnoliopsida > Fabales > Fabaceae > Macrotyloma > Macrotyloma uniflorum. The sequence continues at coordinate 2,725,365 of BDMB01000028.1, forward strand.
GGAGGGCATGCAAAAACTTTGATGTTTGTTCATATAAATCCTGAACTTAATGCTTTTGGAGAGACAATTAGCACACTCAAGTTTGCTGAGAGGGTTTCTTCCATTGAACTTGGGGCTGCTCAATCTAACAAAGAAACTGGTGAAATCCGAGAACTAAAGGAAGAGGTTTGTGTTTTGATCACAAGTAGTGCAATTTTGAATGTAACATGCACAACATATGTAAACGGTTCTTTATTTTTTTAGATATCAAATCTCAAATTGGCATTGGAGAGGAAGGAAGCAGAATTGGATCAGTGGAAGGCTGGGAATGCTAGAAACGCCATTGATTCTCAAAAACCAAGAGCTGTTTCACCTTTTCAATTACCAAAATATGGTACCAGTGGCAACACGAAGTATGAAACTGGTCAAAGACTCGTGGATGATAGAAGCTTTGAGGTTGTTAAATAATCTATCTATCTATATACTTATAAGAAATATGTGTAAATGTGCATTTGGAATTTTTGCCACACTGATGCAGAATTCATATATGCTCTAACTTGATTTGAAATTCTTTTTTCAGTCTAGAAGTTGCTCTTCAGGTAAGCAAAGAAGGTCAAGGTTTCCCTCAACATTTATGGACAAGGACTCTATGCCAAAAATGTCTTCTCTGACTGATGAAAAGTTAGTGAGCTCAGGGAAGGGAAGATCACCATCCCCTCCTGTGAGAAGATCACAATCTAATGATAGAGGGACAGTCATTAAAAGCAAGGTCAAAACTGAAACAATAGACAACCAACCAATATTAAAACATCCATTTCCAGCTGCTAACAAATCCCTTATTACAATGCCAGTGGTTGCATCCACTGACAATAACACAAGAATGTATGTGAATTCACAAGAGTCAGTAAAGCGTGAAAACATTTCTGAAACAATCTTCAACCTCCAGAAGCTCAACTTTAAGAAAGTTCATCAAGAACATGAAGAAGAACAATTCAAGCAAGCACTTAGTGCAGTAAGGCAAGGTGGTATTAGAAAAAGCAAGGTTGAGAGTAAGGCTAAGACCAAGCATAATCAACTATCACCCTTTAAGATTCAAAATCCTGATTTTATCTCACCATTTATTCCTGACATGGAATTTGCTGATGAAAGTACTGTGGAGCCACCTCCAAAGAATGGCTACTCTGAGGCAGAAAATGATCTTAGATTTATGGAGTCTGCTGCCCATGGTGCTTTAAGTCTCAAAAAGATACGTCAGAACTTCGCAAGGAATTTTCAGAATCTTGAATCGAGGTATGCCTAACAGTAGCATGGAGAAACTTTGCTTGCTTATTCTCTAGTTATTTCTACTTAAGATAGTGTTGGGTGAGTTTGAATCAACGTATGACATCAACATGAGTCTATCTAGTATGGGTCAAACATAATTTTCTCATTTACCATCATGTTTGCATTTTGTTGAAAAATGATTCTAAGTTTTAGAATTCGGTTATGTTTGGATAATTTTTCTTCCAAAAATACTTACAAAAAAAAAAGGAAAAAAGGTGAAATAAAGTTTTTTCATTAATTCAAAAATTATGTATAATCTTATTTGTAAAAACTCTTTCGTGTTAACTTTTATAAAAAAAAATTTTTAATCTACAAAAAAACTATTTTCATCTTTCTTTCTTATTTTTTTAGTCTTATTAAAACTATTAGAAGTTGCTTTTACATCAACACTAATTTGACTGTTCTTTGTATCAAACTATATTGTGTCAAAATCAATTTTCTGCTATCTGTGATCCAAACAAAAATCATGTTACTACAAACTCACCTTTATTTAGAATCAATTATATAAAATCATGTTGATTCAAACTTAATTTTACAAATGCATATCCAAACATATACTTAGTAGCATCACTAGCAGTAACTATAATAAAACCTTTTCCACATGCAGAGGAATAGTGCAAGCAGGAGAATCTTTATTGGTTAGCAAAGTTGAAAACAAAGTTTTGAATGGCTCAGGTAACAATCTTAAAGAAGGAAGCAATGCATCCACACCTGAGTTTAGAAGAAGCCGATCTACCCCACGTGGAAAGTTTTTTGGTTTATCTTGAGATTGAAATGTTACACAGTGAGTATTTTTTATAGTATATTTTTTTGTACAGGAACTACAATCAATGTTTGAGTTCCATCTCACAACTTTATACAAACTTTTTATGTATTGAGGTTAATATGTGCCACCCTCCCTTGTATTTTGAGCATGTTTTTGTAATTTGAAACTTGGTATATCAATACATATTTCTGAGTCATTGAGTTTTCTTGTGTACATGTTTTTGTTCAATATTTTTTTTGATTAAGGTATTTACAGAAATTCTCCAAAAGATGTTATCAGTTTATATGTTTAGTGAGTAAAATACGAGTTTAGTCACTCTAAAATTTTCAAACTTCTGTTTAAGTTCCTCTTATTTTTTTTGTGTTTTTGGTCCTCCAAAAATTTTAGTGTTAAATTTCTCTTTATTATGAGTCATTATCCAATAAAAGCTTGTAATTTTAATGTTGGTGCTTCTAATTTATTTATTTGTTGTTTTTTTATTTCTCTTAAGATGGAAAATGTTGAACATAAATCAAGTAATTTTTCTAAATTATAATTACTATTATTATTATATGTGATGAGAACCTGATACTGTTAAATTTCTTTCAAGAGTCTTAAAATAAATGGTATTTATCTATTTTAAAACAAATATTAAGATAAAAAATAGGTTTCAAATTTGAGAGAATTAAAAAAGTAAAAATATATATTTTACAGGGATTTCAAATTTATTTATATAAATTAAAAATAGTGATTTGAATTTAAAGAAAAATAAAAATAAACAAAAAAACTTTAACTAAAACTAAAATTCATAGAACTAAAAGCATATAATGGACTTACAAGGATAAAATCATTCTTCTTGAACTCGTTGTTCTCTGACGTTTCTTGATTTTCTGACATTATCCACCATAATTTTTTTGTCCTTCTCTTACTCTTCCCATGATAAAGCCAAAAAATGGCTTTTTTCAAAGATACTATCAAATAGTATCGTTTAAGCTTTTCAGTTAGTACACACAGCTTCTGCAAATGATTGAAAATTCTCTTCTTTTGCAAATGATTCATCAATTTCTTCATACTTGGATTTCAACTAAAGTGCATGTATCTCACAAGTAAAACAAATAAATTTATCATTTATAAACAAAAAAAAAATTCTGAATTCACACAAATTTTTAAGGAATCATTTAATTAAATTATTTTTCTTACTAATACCCTAACATTCTTTTTTAAATATCTTTTTTTTTTAAAAACAGAAAGTAGTACAACCAAATGTCAGAAATTAATTTGGGTTTTTTTGGGTTAATATTTAGTTAAATATTATTAGATTTTACTAGTGTAATATGATATCTAATGTGATAATTAATGATTTTTAATTACACTTTTAATCCTTATTACTATGTGTGTTAAACACACAAATGCCACTTATTTCATCATCAAGGATTCATATCATTCAATGACACAACAACCAATTTATTACATATTTAAGGAAAAACTGATAAAGGAAAAATAATTGAGCCATTGTAATTAATACTTTGAAAGACTTAATATATACAATTGGAATATGAAACAAAAATCAAAATTAAAATAAAGATAAATATCTTATAATTACTATGTAGTTAATATCTAAAATATTATTAAAAATTTTCATTTTTCATGCATTTTCTTAAGGATTGTCTATAAAAATTTACATAAAAGGAATTTATTGGAATTTTTTCTGTAAATTATAAGATCTAAAACAAATTATAAAAAAAATCTCAGAATCTAAAAAATTCTAGTAGTGAAAGACATTCATTATTTTTAAAAACAAATTATATGAAATAGAGTTAATACATTTTACAGTATTTGTATAGGAAGATAGCCATATACAGAGTCAAAAGACTTTTCTAGCAGTGACATTATGGACATTATCATGGTCATGAAAAGAAGAAGAATGATTATGATGAAGAAACTTTCACTTACAAAGAAACCTGTTTGGTTTTTTTGCAGAGGGATACTGAAGTTGGTCTGAGAGCAGTTAGTAGCTATTGTTATTCAATGTCATCTTTCACTCCTCCATTTATAATGGTCCTGCACATGCATGTGCATTTGATTGCGATATATACAACCTTTCAGTGTCAGAAACCTGAGATAACTTCAAGTTACATAACTTTTCTAATGGCATTCTTTCATTTTTTTGCTTTCAAATAAAAAGTCTGTTATAATTCTATATATGTGCACACATACCCTTTAATCTTGTTTAAATGGTGAAAATTAATCATATCTTCAACTGGTGCAAACACCAGTGGAAAATTAAGTAGTTAACATTACTTTCTGTGATTTCACTATGTATCCAATGAAGTTTCCATTGCAATAGTTGGAAACTGAAGTCTCTCTCAGACAGCACATGGACATGTGGTTTTGAACGTGGGACCATGTGAGTACTGTTATGAAAGGCTGGCTTTGATGTGTCTGTTTGTGGGGATGCATGAGAGAGAGAATGAGTCAAGGAATATTTTTCTCCATCAATAAATTCTAAACACATATATCCAAAAGAACCAATCATTGCTTCAGCTTCCACAAGCTTTGAGGTCGCTCTCTTGATATACAGTTAAGCCTTCACTGTTCCCAGTTGGCAAAATCACCAAGGAAGATAAGATAACACAGTTAAATCTTCTTATTGTTCATTCAATTGCAACTGAAGTAAAATGTTAAATCTGTTTTTAAGGTTTTACATTCAAGGATTTGTAGATTATTTGATTAGAATTAGACTACATTTGACTCTCACATACCATAGTTTTTATTCTGCATAACTTCTCTGCTAAATTGGTTTATATTAAAAAATATGAATCTAATATGATAATTCCTAAACTGTAATTAACTTATGAGATTGATCTAATGCGATCCACTCTAACTCTTCAAATATTGAGAATGATAAAAATTCTAATGGATACAAAATAACAAATTCTAGATCCTTCATTATTCATACCTTGAAAATGATAAAAATAGTCAAAGAAGGACACGCTTATTTCTCATTACACAAGAATGATTAGACCAATCATACCCTTTAAAGGTCCCTAGACTCTTGAGTCAACTGAACTTTAAGAGTCTCATGCAAGTATATTCTCTAGTTTGGGCATTTGCAAGTAAATAGTTAGGAAAATGCTTAAGAAATTATATTTATTTATATATTCAACATATATATGGATTCTTGTAATCTGCATCCTCTATGTGACATTACACTAGAAGGGAAAGTTATCACACTAAATTACTAGAATATCATTCAATTAATAATTCAGGGTACCTCTAATTGGCACTGCATTAGACTATGTACAATTAGAATGAAGCATAGCTTCTCCATGAGATGCAAACTTCATACATGCTCAACTGATTGAGGTATCTGAGAAATTATAAGAGCATGTAGAAGATCCATGTGAAACCACATTCTTATGAGGTGGTGGAGAACTATGGGCTGTTAAACCTCCCTTCAATACATCAGGATCTGTCCTTGAGGTCTCAAGGGGTCTAATTTCCTTGAGCATTGCAACAACATCCTTCATTGTTGGACGTTCTTCAGATTTAGTGCTTACACATAGAAATGACACTGCTAGAGTCTGTACCACTTCATGCATGGTGGGATCAGCCCTCCCTCTCAACTGTGTGTCAAGAATGTCAGAAGGGTCTCCTTTGCTAGCCAAGTGGTTTCTAACCCACTGAACCAAGTGTGTTCCCCCTGGCAGAGTTGGGTCTAAAGGGTGCCTCCCTGTGAGAATCTCAAGTAGAACCATGCCAAAACTGTACACATCACTCTTTTCAGTGATAGGCTGCAGTGATGCATGCTCTGTGAATAAACCAAAGACAACAGAAGTTAGTACTATTCAAAAGGTTAATAAATGAGAACAATGTTTTAAATCTCTTAAGTTCTGATCAACTTAATTTTTAAAAAATTGTAACTTTGGTCTTTATATTTTTTGGAATGTGGTAAATTTATCCTCCATATGTCAAAATGAAGTCTAAAGTCAAGAATGAAATCCACCACATTTCAAGAAATGTAAACTAAAACTACCGTTTTTAAAGGACTAAAATCAAATTTGACCAAATTTTGAGTAACTAAAACATGTTTTATTTTACAGGAAATCACTCAATTAATTCAATTTTAGTAGAAAAAATAAAATAAAATAAAATACCAGGAGCCATGTATCCATATGAACCAGCAAGGTAGTGTCTTTGAACTGGCTTGGAGTTAGTATTGTCACCAATTTCAGTTGCAGTTCTTGCCAGGCCAAAGTCAGCAAGGTAAGGTTGATAACCAGGACCTAATAACACATTCATGGCTTTGACATCTCCATGAATAATAGCAGGCAAACAATCATGGTGCAAATATGCAAGTGCATGTGCCACACCTAATATAACATCATATCTTGTCTCCCACTCAGCCTTTCCCTTTCCTGAACCATGAAGCAATGAACTCAGGCTTCCATTAGAGAGGTAGTCATAAAACAGCAGCTTCAGGTTCTTGTTTGATCCCCAACCCAGAAGCCTGATGATGTTCTTGTGCCTAATTGACCCCAATGTTCGAACTTCAGAATTGAATGCTCCGGACTCTTCAGATGACCACATCTTTTTAACTGCCAGTGTTTCACCATTTGGAATTGTCACCTTGTACACAACTCCAGAGCTTCCAGTGCCAATCACATTGGCTGATGTCAAATTCAAGACAATGTCATCAATGGAGAAATCAAGCTTCTGATACAAAGTCGTCTCCCAAGTTTCATTTTCCATGAGAATCTTGCTCGCCATGTGAGTACGGACCAAGACATAGATTGTGAGCAGCACTAGTACCGCACTGGTGCTTAAGAGAATGGACATAATGAACTTCATAGCTGATGAAGCATGTCCTTTGTCAGCAGGAGTTACAACACCTCCAGCAATGTAGAGACCTTGATTTTCAGCAAGATCACTGAGCGGGAGTTTATGGAAGAATGGAGTGTTAGGCAACTCACCAGAGAAGCCATTGAAGGAAACATTTAAGGAAACAAGATTCTCAAGGTCAGAAAGGGCATTTAAATTCCCGGAGAGCTTGTTGTGAGAGAGATCAAGCACTCCAAGTTTCGTAAGACTAGAGAACTGGGACGGAATTTTACCAGAAAACTCGTTGAAGCTAAGATTGAGAGAGATTTCCAACGAAGGAATTAAACCAACTTCATTGGGAATTTCTCCATTGAAGCTATTTCTTCCCAAGTCCAGAAGTTGTAGCTTACTACAAGACAAGATCTCTGCTGGGATTCTTCCACTTATCTGATTGTTTCCAAGGCTGAGTTTGGTTAACTCAACCAATGAACCAATGGTGTGACTCAATGCACCAGTTAGCGTGTTGTCTGACAAGTCAATCAACTGAAGGCTTTTGGGAAGAGAATCTGGAACAGAACCAGTGAGACTATTGGAATGAAGGTCTAGAAACTCAAGGTTCTGGCATCCAGCTAGTGTTGGAGGAATCTCTCCAGAAAGATGATTGCTGCTCATGTCCATAAAATTCAAACTCTTCAAGTTGCCAATCTCTGGTGGAATGTTACCTGCTAGTCTATTGTGGTTCAACCTCAGCCTATAGAGGTTTGTGCAGTTTCCTATATCAGGTGGTATAAAGCCTGACAACTCATTGGAAAGAAGCAGCAGTTTGGTGAGGTTCCTCAACCCAAATAGTTGTCTGGGTATCGGACCAATCAAATTGTTGTAGGACAGATCAAGTGCCTCAAGTTCTTGGCACTCAGAAAGACTATCTGGGATGTTTCCTGTTAGCTTGTTCTTCCATGCAAAGAAAAGAGTTAAACCTTTCAAGTTGCCAATAAGATCAGGAATCTCACCCGAGAGAGCATTGTTGTCAAGTTCCAGTTGATTCAGAGAAGTGCAATTTGAAATCTCTGGAGGGATTATACCTGAGAGCTGATTGACACTTAGCTGAAGCTCTTGGAGATTTAAAAGGTTACCAAAATTTCTTGGTATGCTACCTGTGAGAAGGTTTTCTGATAAGTCTATGACTTTGATCTCTGTGCAGCTTCCAAGCTCTTCTGGGATAGTACCAACTATATTGTTTTGCCACAAAAGTAAACTCTTAAGCTGGTTGAGTTCTCCAATTTGGCTTGGTATTGAGCCCGAGATAGAGTTCTGATGCAGGTACAGGTTCTGCAACTCACTGCAATTGCCAATCTCTTTTGGAATGGAACCTGACAATAGAGTTGTGTATATGGCTATGGTTTTGACTTTTTTCAGCATTTTGATTGAAGAAGGAAGACTTCCTGAAATGCTGGTTTCTGCAAGGCCTAGCATGATCAAGTTTGTGCAGTTCCCAATCTCCCATGGGATCTCACCCTTGAGGTTCTTATTGCCACCAGCTCTGAAAACTTGGAGCTTTCCTAAGGAGCCAATGCTCTTTGGAATTTCACCACTGAGGTGATTATCATAGAGTGTCAAGTTCACAAGACTAGATAGATTTCCAATGTTAGATGGAATGCTGCCTTCAAGGAAGTTTGTATGGAGAGACAAACTCAGCAGTTTTCTTAGGCTGCAAATTTGTTCTGGAATTTCACCAAAGAGAGAATTACTACTGAGATCAACAAAGGTGAGCTCTAGATAGTCTCCAATCTCTTTTGGAATCCTGCCGGTAAGGTTGGTTGATGAGAGGACAAGAATCTTCAAGGATCTTAGAGGTTGGAAATTTGAAGGCAATGAGCCTTGCAAGTTCACTGACTTCAGGTTTATCTCTACCACTTCTCCTTGTGAGTTGCAATACACCCCAAACCAGTTGCATGGGCTTGAGGCTGAAGGGTTCCATGATGGTAACACATCTGAAGTGATGTTTAAACTGTTTTTCCATGCTATAAGAGCTTGGCCTTGCTCATCAAGAGAGTAACAACATGGAAAAAAGAGAAGGGAGTTTAATGAGAGAAGCAAGGTGAAGGAGAAGATTTTGGGAGAAAGTGACAGATTCCTTAAGCTTCCAGGCATTGCTGAGAGAAGAGAACGGTTGATCTGTTTTGGGATTGTAGAGGGGGAAACCCCATGTTTTGTTTATAGAGGAAGAAGAGTTGAAGATCTGGGTCCAAGAGCTAGCTTCTTTATTCTTTTATTATTGTAATGAAGTTGTTGTTTAATAATGAAAATATGGTCATACTCATACTCATTCCCATGTTGCTTAGTTTTTCATCATGGTAATTTTTACTACTTATCACATTTAACCTCTCAAGTAAGGTTGAAATTGAAATCTTATGAATTCTGCTATCTGAATGGTTCCAAGTTGATACTCTTTGTTAGCTAGAATAGTGTTTCAAAAATAGTAATCTGTCAGAGAGGTGAAAATGGTGGAGCTGAAAATCATGTAAAAAGATTTCCCAAGTTTTTGCTCCCCACGTGGACACTAGCATTATTATCCTGCTTCGTTTTCTGCATTATTTGGTCATTATTTTTCATCCTCTTATAATCTTTTAGTTTCCACGGTTGGCAGGAAACAAGGTAAATCTAGGTAGCACTAGACTAGGAAAATGTAGATACGAAAATGGCTTTTGAACTAATGGGACATTAAGGTTATTACCTCAATGATAGTGATAGGCTGATCATCCAACACAACAGACAATATGATATTTCATCATTTTCAATGTTTTATAGTTCTTGATGTGTTTACTGAAGAATATAACTTCTTCCTTTACTTATCTAGGTCCAAATTTTGTGGTCCACCTATTTTATGTGGTTCAAGTTGATGATGCATTCATGTGTTCATAGTTGTTACCTTGTTTGTTTCCCAAGTGTAACTAAATAATGCAAAGATGTAAATAGTCTTATATTATCATCCAATCATAAACTAAGTATATGATACTTTTGTTAATTTTTACAATAACTAACTCAAAAGTCATATTTAACATGATTTCTGATTGGTTGAGGGTGGCAAAAAGTGAGTAGATATTAAACTCTTATCAAAATGTAAAACTTAGTATTCATGTCTACTGTCAAATAAATTTACTCAAGTTTTTACAGTACTTTTGTGTAGCAGACATTTTTTATTTGTAGTTCATAATAAAGGGAGTAACTAGGATTTGTTTATTTATAGATGGAGGAAATGCCTGAGGAATCTGATGAAGAAGTGAAGTGCACATGGAGGTGAGGACTATGTTTAATCATAAAGGGATATAATAATCTGAAAGATCTGATCACATTGTTTGGTGGTGTTTACTTTAAAGAATGAATTGAAAACAATGAAAAGTATGCTGGCCTTGAATGGAAGGGACAACAATGCACCCTCTTCAATATTCAATTGCTAAATTCACAAACCAATACTAGATGGATCACTTGCAGAAAATTAATCAAAGATCAATTATCCCTTTAAATATTCCTGAGTTTGTCAGCCCCTTTAGTGACCATTATGAATTCACGGGTTAAAACTAAGAAAATTTAGATTAAAAAAAATTACGTTCTTGTTTTATACTGAATTTGAATATATAACTTGTTCCATATAGCAGAAATAAGGTGTAACTGGTGTTTAATCAGGTTGTATCAGGATAAACTTTTCAACAATCTAAGTTTATAGTTCTGTCATTCAATTTCTCTAATGACAAAGTTCATTGTACTTTAAAAATCATGGAGAGAAGTTTGTTGAAAAAGACTTGTTAATTGATTTTATGTTCTTGTAAGGACATGGTAAGAAGTTGATAAAAGAAAGAATTTGATTAAAGAAGAGTTGTGAAGAAAAATATTTGGGTAGGGAATATGTGTGGTGTACGTTTCCTTTAGATTGATGGAGTATGTGATGACTTTTTGAGATGAATAGAAGATGCCTTGAAAAGTAAAAGCTGGGTTTTGATCTCTTTGGTTGCATTTCAAAAGCACTTGGAAGGATGTAAAAGCTATTTTCTCACAATCTCTGTAAAAGTTGTAGTTTTAACTCTTCTCTTCTCTTCTCTTCTCTTCTCAACTAAAACAAAAAAGGAAGATCAAAATTAGCATCTAACATCTTAATTCAATGTCAATGCAACATTTTGCATAACAAATATGGTCACCATAAACCCTTAAAATGTGCATTTGTTTATACATTTCTTCCCCTTTTCAACATTAAGCTAGACTGAAAATCTATTTGAACAATTTTTTTCATAAGAATATTTTAAAGAGGAAAAAAATTAAATTTCTTTTTTCATAAATAAGTAGTTTATGTACAAGTTAAAAAATAAAAGTTTAAAAAAATGGATTAAAAGTCAATTTATTTATCTCTACTCTTATTTGTTTTCTTACCTATTAAAATGAATCCAAATATTATTTTTTATTAATAATTTTGTATCTTCAAAGTTTAACTAGAAGATACATATTCGTGTCATTAATTTTTATAAAGTTCTTCCTTATAACAATCCACTTCTAATATATAATATCAAAATTTTATTAGATGAAAAAAATAAATATTTATAACATAATTTTTTTTAAAGTTCATAAAAATATCTATATTTTCCAGGTCATACCAATTAAAAAAATAATTTTTTATTCTTCAATATTAAATTTAGTAACTGGAATAAAAAATTTTAAATAAATTTAATGTGTTTGGAAAAAAATATGTTCTATTAAATTTAAAGGATTAAAATATTTTTTTTAATGGAGGTACTAAAATATAATTTATCTTAAACTCTAAAAAATAAAAACATAATTAAACTTAAAATAAATATTGAAACTGGTATATATATTATAAAGATAATGTAAATTCAAAATATATTTCCTTTATTCAGATTAAAATTAAAAGTAATTTATAAATATCTTTTCCTCTCACATCTCAATCTACACCAATAAATTTTATTTAAGTCAAAACCATAACTGAACAATTAAATACCAAAACAAATAATACATTATATGTTGATTTTAAACATATTTAAGAAACTCAAAGTTAGTAGAATAATTGACACTAAAAAGAACTTAAATAACTTTTTTTACATTTTATTGATACTAAAAGAAACAGTCAAATAATCCTTCCATCTCAGATTCAACCCAAAAAAACAATTATAGTTTAAAAATAAAAAAAATTAAAATGTAACACATTAATTTTATATGTATATTATTTATTCTATGTAAAATCATATTTATTATTTGTGGTTCTTATATGTTGTGGGTAGCCAATTTAATAATATTTTGTAAGTTATAATCATGGCTACCCAAAATATTAAAGTTAGCCTATTAATATATTTTATTAAATTGGGAATATTTAGTGATCTAATAAATTTATTTTTGGACTTGTGTTTGTATAGTTTCTAATCGAATTTTGACTACAAAGTTAAAGATTTACATTCAATTCAATATTCTAAACATTTATTAATATATAGTGTAACTTTTATGTATGATTAGTGTAAAAGATACTTATTAGTAACATAGAGTAATCCAAATATACATTTTAAATGAAAAAAAATGGCTAGGAAATATTTTATGATAAAGGAAATGAATGGACCAAAAATAGGGTTAAGAAAAGACACCAATAGCATCAAAAAGAAAAGAAAAAAGAGACAAAAACACAAGTTATTTATGGATATGAGAAATATTGAATAGTTTGCAATGGTCATTCTCCAACCCCACCATTTTATTGTTGAGTTTAATTCTTTTTGTAAAAATAGTAGATGACAATGGCCACCCTTTGGGACATGCTATGAACATTACCCATCAAACCATTATTGCATCATCTCATTCTTCATCTAGTGCCAATGAAAAAACATGAATACCCTTTTGAATCATCACTTGGTAATTAATTCCTAGGCAAAACCATTCATTACTATGAATAAAATAAGGAAACTTTGAGAAGAACAAGAAGAAAAGGTAACATCTTGAATGAACATAATTATTAGATCCTCTTAAACTATAGTTAATCACACAAAACTTTCAAACCCTTTTCCAATTAAATACTTTTCTATTCTTGAAATCCAAGGTTTTTTTTATAAGACCTATGTCTTAAATGTAGCTTTCCTTTTCTTCTTTTACTTTTACCATTTCTTTTTCCTCTTTATGCTTTCCTTACTCTTGAGTATTTGCATTTCCATGGTTTAGAAATATAGTTTGGTTGATATCATGAAGGGTTAGGACAAACATGATAGAGGTTACATATTCTTCTTCAATTCTTTATTCTTATTTTTTAGAACATTTTTAATAGAAGAACTTCATATATAGAAAAATTCAATTGTGATTTTAATTTATTTTTGAAAAATCTAAATAACTTATATTAAAAATGTATCTAGTATTATTCATGCTTATTATTTTAAAGAAAATCTATTTAAAAATAAATTATAATTTAAAGGAATCATCCCATAGAAAATTTTGTTTTTTTTACACATTAATATTTGAAGTTCTATGATTTAGAAATAAACTATGTATCCTATGGTGAAGGTTTGTGACAAACATGTGTGGAAATGAATTCTGATTTGTATGATTGGATCGAAAGCAGCAACTTAGAATATTAAAAATGAGGAACAAGCATAAGACAGTCACTGTTAAAGGTAAAAACATGGCAGTGTTAGGCACATGAAACCAAACGTTGTTGCATTTTCTTATGCCACCAAATAAAAAAGCATAGGTAAAACCCTAATTTGATTCTCTTGTGGCATCAAATACTAATAAAAAAACATAGGCAAAACTGGTATTAGATTCATGTTACATTAGGATTTCTTAAACTGGTCATGTGATTAATTAAAAATGTTCAGATTTCTAATATAGGAGTTTTCTGTCAAATATATTTGAAGTATATTGGGATGTTGGAAAAAAAGATAAAATTTTTAGTTTTTCAAAAGTTTGAAATTCAGAAGCTATGTTTGATTTATCTGTTAAATTAAAATTAAATAAGTCATATATTTAATTAGAAAAAGTTGTTAATAAAAATTAGATTCTCTAGTGAACATTTTAGTTCCTATTCATATAAAACAAAGTGGATTGAAAGGTGAGTATTTAGATATGGTAGTTCTAATCAGGGCTTCAGAACCGAACCGATTAAAAAAAATTGAAAATTGATCTAAAAAATTACAAATTGATTAAAATCGCAAGTTTTTAAATTATTTTAGATTTTTTTTTAAACGGTGTGATTCGGTTCAATTTGCAGTTTGGTATTTTAAAACCGAATCGAATCAAATCAAACCGCAATTATTAAATAATATTATATTTATTTTTAATTTTATCATTTTTTGTTTTTAATCCTTTATCTACAGTGAGAAACATTTACCTATATATAATTATTATAAACTTTGGATTTTATTTTCTTATTAAGATCATTTATAAACTAATACTGTAACTATATAAAATCTAGTCAATGTTATATTTTTATTAATTTATTATTTAAAAAGATAAAAATAGTCAATTATTAATAAAAAAATAAAATTTAAAAAAAATCGCAAAAATCGATCCAAACCAAACCATTAAAATTGATTTAGATTGGTTCGAATTTTTTTTTATTTCAAACCAAACTAAACTGAATTAAATTGAACTACAAATAATTTTTATATTTGGTTCGGATATATTTTTAGCAAAAAAACGAACCAAATTGTACTATAAACACTCTTAATATTAATATAGAGTGGATAACTCAGGTTGAGAAAACAAAGGACAATACAGTAGAAAAAGAAAATGAAAGGATATATATAGAAAAAGATGAAGATAAAGATAAAAGTAAATTTAAGATTTGGGGGACAAATATAGATTGATGGAAAGTATGAAAGTTGGAGATGAATGTTGGACATGAATGTTGCACATGAACACATTACCTCCACTCTATTTCATAGCAATAATCACTCTCAAATTCATGGTCCTTGTGTCGGTAAGCCCTTATCAATTAGGTACAATTACTAATTGTAATAGATGGGTCACACTCTATGCAAACATTCATATTTCCATAACATTATTATGCAGTTTCCCAATGTACTAGCTAAAACAATATACTAACAAATTATAGCTTTTGTTTAACTATTCTTAAAATGTAAGGTTCCTAACTTGTTTCTTCTAAAAAAGTACATCATTAGACTCCTTAATCTGGTTTTGGGAGATTACTTTTGTTTCTAAATGTGAATGTAATTATTACTTTTTTCATTAATAAGTATCATTAGAACTGAAAATTTCACCTGCAGAACTATCCCAGAAAGTAAATTTAACTAGCCCATTATGATCATATCCAACTAGTAAGATTGCTTAAGTGAAGAATATGTATAATCTATATAAAAAGGAAATTGAATGGCTTCCCTATACCAAGATGGTGAGAGATTTTATGATCTGCATTGAGGGTGGACCCTTCTGTCATGGTCTACTACTGTTGCACCATCATATGACAACTTTTGACCTTGATGCATAGCACACGTGCTGCTGTACCAATTGGGAAATTGGATGTACATCATCAAGTGGAATTTGAGTACTATCAACAGTGACACAAATCAATGGATCCAAAACAACATTTGTCATTGGCACAATGAAATCCCATCAGAGTGCAATTATAATACACCAAGTTACACACCTATGGAAGGGTGTTAATTCTGATTAAGTACCAATGTGACAAAATCCTTGTCAAATAAAACCAATAGGAATCTATGTTTCATTCTGATTATTTGGACAATTGTATCTAGTGATCCGTGTGGTAATATCCCAAAATCATAGACTAAGTGAGTGTTCAACTTTTTTAGAGAACAAGCCAATTGATCATGGGAAGTTGTGCTGGACAAAAACATTCCTACATTGAAGTTTTGCCATATATAATTGTGTGACCTTGAGAATTGAATTCCACCATCTAGCAAAGTGTTTGAGAACAATTCAAATTATTGCCGCCTTCATAATGAGCATGGTTTTATATTTCATAAATTTGACTGTCAAGTTTGGTTTTCTGCTTAACTTCTCTTTCGTTTATTAAAAGTTTCAAAGTGCTCCACTGACTTCAGCTTTGTTTTCCCTCGATGAAGATGACCCATGCATATCAATAATTCCATTATTAAAAAGATTATGCCGAATAGAAACATCTCTTGGTCACACATAACCTTCATATTAAAAGGTCAAATCGCAGTCTCACCCATTATTGTGTCCAAATATCCCCTTAAATCCGGGGCTTATGCTCCCTAGTAACTTTCCAATGGCTATAAATTATTAAAAAGAGGGGTAATGAGTACAAAGAGAGCTAATAAATCCTTCCTTTTCACCAGAACCACACCTCGTTGAACTTGTCAAATCAACTCCATGAGTCAACATTGGTATATAAAGTCTTTTGTTTCATTGCACTTGGAAATAAATAAAAAAAATACATTGGTCTGGGTCTTGAGGAAGAGGATGTTGCTTTCTTTTCCTTTTACTCACAAAAGAAGTAAAAATCATTACCTTATTATAGTATCATTTATGTCAAACTCACAAAGGCAAGCCCTTGTACTATGGACTACAAATAGTTCTTCAAGCCCATTGTTTAATATTACTTCGTTTTGTAATTCACATTGATATTATTTCATAAGCAAGTGGATGATTTGTTAAGAAAATCGACTGAAGCAAAAGCCAATGCCCTTCTAACATGTATTAGCCAGGTCAAAAGTTTCATGGGAACATACTTTGGTCCTTTAAACCCGGGAAAGGTTATGTCTCTTTTTAGTATTCAATTCAACAATGTCTAGAAGAGGGGGGACCAACAAAAATGGGGGAGGAGGGACCGGATGGTTGCAGTTTCAAGCAAATTTCTACATATTGTTTTGGCAGGATCAGCAAATCTGTGAGATTTCATTTGATGATTCCATTTTAACCACTGATGGTACCAGCCAACCAACATCCATCAGAGTCCAATAAGGATCAATTGACAAAATAATTTTGTCTTTGATAGGAGCTTCATGGTCTACATAGTATTAGAAGTTGGTTAGATTGGCATATACATAAGATTGGAGATGTGATAGTTCCACAAGTTATAATCTTTTACTTTCATCTCCAGCCTCTGCTTAAAACTTGCTATCATCCCTCCCGATTCCAATCATCAATTTTATTCCTCATCAAATAGCTACATTTTTTTAATAAAGCAGACAAGTCCTTGAATTGATGTAGCTAGCACTCTGCATTAGTTTGCAGAGGTATTGAATTAAAGAACATCGCCTATTGTGTTTGTTTACCAGCATCTGTTCGGACAATTTCAGTCAATTAGCCATGAATATATAGGCTGACATACCTCTAGCCCTTGTTTAGTTTCTTTCTCTCGTTAGGTTTTGCTATTAGTACGAAATCAGACATTGCAGATTGGGATCCAAGACTTTGCATAACCACTGAAGTTAATAATGTAAGCACACACATATATTATATATGTTAGGGAGCTTATAGTTAATGTCACACCAGTCCAAGTCTTAAGACTTAGGTGGGGTATTGATGCCACAAGATTTATCTACTTCCCTGCCAAAAGGATGACGTCACATCTTCTTGACATAAGGTGCAATCGAAAGGGGCAATCAATTCCCAATAAAAAAATGAAATTATCAAACAAAAATATTATTTCAAATTCAAATTGTAGAAGGGAGGCAACACAAAGGGGAATTAACTTATCAATCAGACAATCTTATTTTTCTGTTACAAACATAAGGCGAAGAGGCAAATCATTTTTTTTCATTCAGATATGGCAGTGGCAACAAACATTGACCCCTAGGAAAGTGTTAGATAATGCTTCAACCCAGTAAAATTCTTAGGTCTCTTCGGCTGATAGATCTTAAGAGACAAATTTACAAGTCAACTACTATATAGACACTGGTCTGAACTCAACTCAACTATCAACAAAATAATTGGTCACCGTCCAAAACATTTCAGTATTGAAGAGGTAAGAGCAGAAGTCAGAAACTTCATTCCAGCAGATCCACCAGGAAAGTATGATATAGAATAGTAGCCAAGTGAGAGAACCTGCAAGTGAAGTCAAAATTTGACTTTCAATTTTCAATGTATGACATATATAGCTATAAAAAGTTGCAACAGAAGAATAAAAAAAAATCTGAAAAGTAGGCCTACTACACAAACCCAGCAACTGGAAGATTGGTACCAAGTTTAAACACATTACCCACACATAAGGCACACAACCAGGAGTGCGTAAATATCAGTTCCTAAATTTATATTGGTTTTGCTAGATTGAAAGAATTTTTCCTAATTACTATAATAAATTCGAGATCATACTCATACTACCTTAAATCAATAGCAAATCAAAACAATAACATAAGGGGATTAGGGAGATGGCTAAGCTACAAAAAAGCATTTTAAGGATACGTGAAAGTGATACCTGAACTACAGAGAATACCACAGAGAGGATGTAGCTGTGAAGCACCATTGATACATATATGGTACCCACCATACTGCCTAAAAAAGCCAATGTGAAAGGGAGCCTCTGAAAAATAATTACAGAAAGAACAATTAGGAAGAAGCAGCAAACAGAACAGTAAAATAAAAGAGACTGTTTTTCTTTTTTCAAAAGGCCCAAACAAACTCATTGAAATAACACAACGGCAGGTCAAGATTTTTTTTATCATCATGAAAACAATAGGAAATGAAATTCTAGCAAGTTACCTCCCTTGATAACATGTGAGTAAGCTGATTTTTTGGACCCTTGAGAGCAAAGAATGATCCAATAATAAATCCACAGCCAAGTGTAAAGCATAAAGCAAACTTTTGGGGCATAACCACCATGACGGGCAGGAATAATGTAAATGCTATGAAAACAAAGAAGACTCCACTCGCCAGAAGCAAACCAAAATACACAAGTGCTTTGCCAGAAGGTACATTACTAGTTGCAGACTGGAAGTTGCCAGGTAGATCTCTCACACCTTTAGAGACCCTAAACAATATGAAACACATTGCATGATAAGTTCCGGGTAAAATCATTAGTATTCATTATAAGATGCTTTCTGACCAGCATGTTCTTTCATCATGATGTAGAAAATTCATTTAAAAAAAATTAGGAGATAATAGGAGATAATGAAGTACACAAGTGTCTCTTCTTTCTGCTGGCATTTTATGCTCTAAACCACATCAAAGCCTAAACCACTTAGCCTAAACAAGTTTTTCCAGCTAAGGCTTAAAAAAAACTATTTAGTTAAAAAGCCCTAAGGCCTAACTTGCTGATATTCTTAAATAAATAAATATTAAGCTATTAAATCTTTACAGATATTTAACTTGACATATTTAAAAGATAAAGTCTACTGGCCTACATCACATATAAACTTAGGCCCATTAATCTTTTCAGAAGTAGGTTATTTACCTATTAAAAAAGTCTTAGTACATTTTTAAGTAAATTTTCAGGCTAAGCTAAGCTTCTAAGGTCTAAAAGGACGAGGTTTAAGCCATAGAACTCTAGTCTAACAAAACCCACTTCCAACTCCACCACCTTATCACATGCATATAAGGCAGACAAAAATAGACAATATTCCATACAGTTGCATCAGAAACCCGTGCTCGGTCTTCACATCAACTCACAAAAAGTTACTGACACCAAGTCTCAGCCTTGTGAATTAATATGATCTTAGAGTGAAGTTTATGACATGAGAGAGAAGTGAGAAAGATCATGCACATGTATGTGTATATGATTACATCGTTATTTGGAAAACACCAGGAGATGTTGTGCTTCAAGTTATCAATCAAATTTCATTTTTGAGAATAAGATTCCCAGGAATATAATGACGGAAATGACATTCCTTAGTATTTAAAAATAAATGCAAACAACTAAATTTTGTTAGAATTTTGTGTGTGTGTGTGTGTGTGTGTGAAAGTGGTGTCTAAAGGGAAAAAAATGAAAGTTTTACATATGTTATTCCCGCCCCATGGGAATCAACATACTGATAGGGACTTGGATACTATGAAAAGCCTAAGCATCACTTCGAACATTACAGGCCTATGAATCACAAACACTGACACACTAACACAAATGCTAATGTCTATAATATAGGACACCGGGAGACACACACAGAGACTAATGAAATTAAATAAGAGTTGGTTGTCAATGTTTAGGAAAAGGCTACTCGTGCAGAGGGACTAGCCAAAACGGCAAAGTGAAGTGTTGCAGAGTGAAGTCGCCAAGACATTAGCTTGATGAGGCGATGCTCGGATTGGGATTTAGGTATTATGGGGTACCTAAGTCCAACATCAAGTACTGTGAGATACTCGGTGGAGTATTTAAATGACTTTATTCTCTTCCCTTAACAATTGGCTTTTAAGGAAGGGTTCCCAAAGTGCTTATAAAAAATGTCTTTGATGAAAAATGATACAATGCCAAAAAGTAATAAAAAAAAATTTTAATATAGATATTTTATGGTTAACTTTGAGTAACCGAGCTCGGTCAGTCTTCCATTATTTGTCCAAATCTTCCATCTACAACAACACTAAGACTAATGAATTAATTAAAACAACTAGACTCATCTAGTTTGTACAATTATATCATTGGATAACTCATCTAGTTTGTACAATTATATCATTGGATTGAGCAAAATTAATTAACAAGTAGTTGAAGCTATGGTATAACTAGATATCTACTCCAACACTTAACATTGTGACAACATTATATTTTTCTTTTCCAACATATCAAATTATCTCCAACGAATACACAATATCAAACAATGGATCTCCTATCAACAAGGAAACGAACCAAATCAGCACTTAAATATCCAATGATTTTATGGGGTCTTGGGCATTGTGGAGTTTCTAAGTCTCACGTCAAGTAGCATGAAATGTTAGATGGAGTACTTTAGTGCAGTATGACCTTTATCCTAATGGATAATTACTTTTCTTGAGCCCATTCAATCTACATCAGGTTCAAGGTAAGAATTAATGCATCCTATAGAGACACTAGGTGTCATTATGTAAAGAACCTTGACATGCTCCTAATGACATAAAAAATCTGCTCAAAAAAGCATAGATGAAGAGAGGATTTGACAATGCTGCGTACCTGGGTAACAATTTTGTCCACAGAGAGATTGCTAATAGCCATACAGACATTGGTAACTTGGTAAGAGATGGTCCATGCAATCTTACCAAGCCAAGGTTTAAATGGTGGATTAGAAAATGCTGCATTTCTGGGCATCAATTTTGATCCACATATAGTGGCAGCTAATAGCCATAGAGTCAGTGTTGGTGGTGACATGGTTTATGTAATCTTACCCAGTATGCTGTTTGATACGCAAAGCCTATGTGTCGTAGTGCTTTGCACCCATCCAATCCAACTTTCAAATGAAGAGGAGTACACTGTAATAGATTGAGAGTAGGAGACTTAGTCTCAGAATGTCTTTGGAACCATCTGATGGTGCAGATACAGCCCAAGGTCACAATGGGTATCGGAACAAAACACCAAAAGGCACCTTTCAAAGGGATACATTGAAGGAGAGGTTGAATTGAAGCGAGTACAACAGATCCAAGTAGAGGACAATGAGATGAATACAGCATGTGAAGGACTCTGTGATATGTCAATCACCAACTTGTGGGAGTGCATGACATTTCCAGTAGAGGTGGGTCCAGTGAAAATAACTGATGTGATTGAAATAAAGACAGGTTGAGGTGACTATGCATGGGGGGATCAAATGACGATGGTGGAGCAATGGTGGTTGTGGTGGCAGCTGGCAAATAGGTATGAACATGCCAGAATGAGAACACAGCAATGAGGGGTGGAGATGGGGAGAACTGGCAAAGAGACATAGCCTTAAAAAGAGAAATCCACTGGTATAAATGGTTTGGGGTCTCCTCAACAAAAAAATAAAAAATGTGTAATTATTGCTTACCAGTTGTTTTTGCAGAATATTCACAAAGGTCCGTGGTAAGGTCTAGCTTATTCCAACCATGACTGTACTAATACATATGGAAGTCATGGAACACATGATGTAAGTTGAGCCCACTCACCTTATTGCTTGGCAAGCTTGCTTCCAAGATTTTAAGATCCCTTATCAATGATGTGGTTTGCTGGTAAGAGATAATCTAGATCAACACAAACCAAGCTCCCATAGCTGCCTTATCTTTACCTTACTCATTCACTTAAGCCCCCCTTTCTCTCACTCACACCAACTCACATTTAAAACATGAAAATAGGTATTACATAAGAGATAGGGGGGGACTTAACAATTGCAATATGGATACACACATACGCTAGAGATGGAAAATTCCTAATGATGGATTTTGGGAGGCTCATGTTTTCAGTGGCATCAGAGACAGAGTGATAGCAGTGAGTTTTGACTTTTGAGTCAAAGTAAAAGTTGGGCAGGCAAAAGAAACAGGTCTCTGTCCACCTAGTCTACAGGACATGGTTACCAAAACTACTCAATCCCTTGTCTATGATGAAGGGACACTTTTCATGGTGTGAAACACCTTATAGACACTTCCTTGATCCAAAACCGTGCAAGTCATACAGTTAATTCCCAAGATGATAAGGCATTCGTCTTGGTCTAGTCCTGCCCTTAAGCAGCATAACCACACTGAGCAACATGTTATCTTGTCCCTTACTGAGGGTTCAGTCAGCCTGGTATGAATCTGGTTGTGCGTCAATTTTTCCTATGAATCAACAGTGTACATGACTCTAATATTAACATACTAAGAAAATAAATTTTTCTAAACCCATTGTACTACCTGCCGAGCAATTAAAATAATTCTTAAATACGCACAATAACTACAAGTACAGCCAATCAAAACCTATAATAATAATAATAAGAAGAAGAAGAAGAAGAGTAAAGGCAACAAAATCCATGCTAAAGTTATTTTAACATTGTCTTCGGATTTAAACGGGTTGTACCAATGGCTACTGGCATGGCACTCATCCATCCTTAAAAATAGAAAAATTCCACCTTAGTCCCTAGAAATTACAAATGTCAGTCACATTGGTCTTTTTCAAGGAGTAAAACAAAGTGTCTCATGCTTATAAACTATGGCTTTATGAGGATAAATCTCTCCATAAACACTAACAAGAAAAGAACATATAATGGTAAAATGAATCAAATTTCTTCCACAAGAAAAATCAACTTATGCACCTAAGTCCTCAGCTTTTCAAGCAGTTGTACAAATGAGCTTCAGTAAAAATTAAAATGCATAAGTTGATTTTAACTTATGAATGGCAAGTTTAGTTAATTGGATCCACTTCCTCTAAAACAAGTAACTCGCTTTAGAGAGTAAAGGAACCACGGTTGTTGTTAAGAAAGAAAATGAACCATTGATATTTCAAGACAATCATGATTTGCAAGAATGTACAACAATTGCTTCAATACAGAAGCTTATCCACACAGAGCCTAATTCGACCGATATTTATGATCGTTTTGGACTAACTTACGATTGTGTATTATTAAGGACAGCTATTTCCAACCCAAGCTTCTCCGCCACAGATCTGGGGTTTCACTAACTAGAGGAACTAAGCAGTTACACGTTTCGCCAGAAAAAACCAAACGAACATTAAATCATTCTCTCTACATAATTAAAACCATCTATGCTCTTCACATTACATACAAACACATGAAGCATAAAAAGAGACATGTGAAGAGACTGAAGAGGGTTTCTTACACGCTGAAGGTGCCGGAAACGGTGTCGTTGGCGGACCTAACGGCAGATTCAAGATCGAAGGAGAGGCCCAAATTGGAGGCATCCTGGGAGGATTGGGCGGAGGCGTAGGAGTTCCAATCGGCGAGCAACGACGACGCGGGCTTCGCCTCCTCCTCACCACCGCCGGAGAACCACCCCTGCATTTTGGTCGCCGATTCCCGCAACTGCAACTGCAAAGGATAGTTGGTAGGAGGGAGAAGAGAGAGAAATGGAATGAATGAGGGTTTGCGATTGCGTCTGTGGATTTAACTGCTGCGTGCTGAGTGCTTCCTCTTGAGCAATGAATGAATTCAATAGCTCGGTGCTGCTTCTGCTCTGGATTGATGAAGAAATGTTTATTGTTTTCAACTTAATTTTTATAATAAAAAAATAATTTAAATGAATTGATAATAAATATTGTGTTTGAAGAAATATATTAAGAAATGTGATATTAACACTCATAGAATATTATTAATCTTTATCCATCAAATAAATTGTCTTTTTCTTATCTGGTCTTTGAAAATGTGTTATTTATTTTCCATATAAAAAAAATGTTTAACCCTAAAAAAATTCAAATAACTATAAATTTCATCAATGATAACATAAAATTTTTCTACATTAAACTCATATTTATATCATATTAATATGGATTTTATTTTTAAAAAACTTTAAATTGTGCTAATTATTGATAGTATGTCCCATCCGTAAATTTGAGAAAAAAACATGAAAACAGAACATTGATTTGAGTTGAGTGTGAAAGCAACAATTATGTGCAGACATTCATTGTTTGGAAAGTGTAAAATTAAGAACACAAAAGATTCAGAAACACAGACATGGAGGTAGATCTGGTTTTGTAATTATTATGCCTCAGAATGTATTACTTGTTTCATATTTGTCATCTTAAACATGCTGAGAAAGACACTTTGGTGATTTATTTATAGCAAAACATCCATAAAATTAACTTCAAGTTGTAACAAACTAACAATACTAGTGGGTGATTTAGTTAAAGGTTTGTTTGTTTGTTTATTATTTTTAAAAATAGTATAATCTAGTTTTGAATATATTTTTTTTCTTATTATACTCTATTCAAATTTATTATATAAGAATGCTTAAAATAATATAATCTAGTTTTGAATTTTTTTTCTCTTCTGAATAAAGAATGTTACTTTACCTAATCCATTCAAAAACATAGTAGTAGTTGGAATTGCTTAAATTTGTTTAAATTGCTTCTACAAGTGTAATATTTTATTCAATTTCATGATTAAATCATAATTAAAATAAATATAAAATTATGGATTTTCGGAGTTACTTTTATAGAAGAAAATTGAGTGTAAATTTTTAAAAACAACTCAAATTAAAGCAACTTACATAAGTTGTTTCATACATAAAAAGATTTAAACCCAATTTTAGTTAGTTTAACGAAAAAAACTTTAAAGAACTCCAAGTAACATTTTTTTTTAATTTAAACTTTATTATAGTATATATATTATATATATATATATATTATTATTATGACATTGAGTAATGTGTAAGATATTATATTTTTTTAAGAAGAATATTTTCTTATAAAAAAAATCAAATGTCAATTTAAAGAAACCCGTTCTATTACGTAAACTTTCTCAAATGATAGTTTCTTAACAAATTTCAAAATAGTATAATATGAACTATAACTTATAATTTTTTAATATATGAAACAATTTATGTGAGTTTATTTTATTAGAAATGTTTTAAGTATTATAAATATTACAAATATATTTTTTTAATATTTAATTTTTAATTATGACAACTAAGTTCTTCAAATATTATAATTACACAATTTCATTCATTTGTTAATTAAAAATTGTTAATTATGACAATTAGGTCCTTCAAATATTATAATTACGCAATTACGTCCATTTGTTAATTACAAATTGTTGATATGTAATTGATTTATGACATATCTAAAAGATAATTATAATGTCCGAATTAACATAATTAAAAGGGATATTAAAATTGTACAACTTTTTATATTTAAAAATTCAATCAACACAATTAAAATCTGAAAGATTAAAAAGCATCACGAAAATGATGAAAGAGTAAAATTACAAAGAAAAAAAGAATCTGATTAGTTAAATGCAGTTGATGGTGGAGTGGTCAAAATTTTCAAGAGTTGAACTTCGAAAACCAAAGGCTCTTGTGCATGAGAGAAAAGGCTGCGACGAGGGCCAAACTGCAATTAAAAAAAACAGTTTGCAATTTACTATAATGAATATGATTATTGAGAATTTTCATTAGCAATAAGAGAATGTCTAATCGAACCTCTTCAGGTATTGGTTTCAAGTTCTCGTTTACATATCCTGCCGAAGGTGGGATCAGTGCTCTTCTCTTTCCTAAAATTACAAATTATAATAATAATATATAATTTCAGAGACTAAATTATATGTTAGAAACATTTAGATAGATGTCAAAGGTTGGAGTAAAATATATTTAACAAAGATTTATGATACATATATTTAGTTTTTTAGAGAATCTTGTAACATTCATAAATCGTTGAATATATCATATTTGTATTAACTATGCGGATCATATTTGTCTTGAATGCAAAATGTTAAACCATGAACGATTTATGAATGTTAAGTAAGTGTAAAAAAAAAGGTAAATTTAACATTTTCTTATAACAAATTGGTGAGGCAATATAATGAGAATATCTAAGAACATACCACCAACTCTCATGCCAGTGAGGACCTCCTTTAAGCCCACTATCATCTGCATAAAAATGCAATGCAATGCAATTAGTATATTGACACCTCTTAACTATCAATTGTTTACTACAAGAAGCAAGAATTTGAATGTCATCAATAGAATCTCTTTATGATTGATCACATGTTAATTGGTGAAGTTGTTAAAGTCTGTCTACATGCTGGAGCATAGTAAAAGGGTTATAATGCCTCCACATTCAACTAAATTGTCTTTTGCACTTTACATGCTTCTTTTCTTTGTTTCACAAGCATAGCATACTTCTTTTTTCTTTTTCACAAGAATCAACATGCTTGTTTTACAAGCATGCATCAACATTTTTTCTTTTTCTTTATACGTTTGTTTTTCTTTTGTTTCATAAGTATCACCATTCTTTGATATCCAAAAATGTAACTGAAACTCTAGAAGTTTTTGAGCAAAGTAGAAAGAAAGAATATGACAAGAAGGATCTTTATCTATTGTTACTTATATTAAGAGCTACCTTCTCACTTTTTTTTCATTTGTTACTTTCCATTGAATTAAGGAACTCTTTCTAATACATCTATTTGCTCAAGGAAAAAATGACAATGCAACCTAATATACATTTGAATGGTAAACATATTACAGAGTTCAGTGGACTCTACAAGTTGAATGAAAAGAACTGACCTGGCTCTCATCCAAGGGAAGTGTAACAGGTGTACTTTCTCCACTAAATTGGTCCACTGTACTATCATGAATTAGAGTATGAAACCATGCAAGAGTAGGACAGGTTTAGGTCAGATAAACTGGTTTAAGGGAAATTAAGGGGGAAAATATGAGACTAGAAATTAAATGGTAGTGTGTATTAGAATCCCATAATGATTTGAGTCATGACAATCAGTGGAATATCATGTAAATGAAAAATTCACAGTTTGGAATTACCTGAAAACAAAGTATCCATTTGCACGCCTGCATACACAATTAAATTCAACCACATCTCCGTTAAGTGCTTCTGGTCCTTCCCCTTCAACAATATCTAATTTGAAAACTTGATAAGAATACCTATTTTGTACAAAGACTTGTACTAAAATGCATAAGTTTTAATGATTTTATCAAGAACCAAGTATATTCACTCCTATTTTGAAGAAACATGCTGCTTAATCATACAATGGGATGTGGGAAAAAACATACACACTCAAATTAAGAGAAGTAAGGCTGTTAGTCTTTTCATCAAACAGGAATGAGATTCATCAGCGTGAAACCTCAAAGTGTTTTTGCATCAACAATTTCTCCCATACATACATGCTTCATTTTACTGAGGAATATAGCATGGAAGTTTTAGAATTCTTTACCCTGAATTTTGACTCCACTAGGTAGCTTCATAGTCCTAGAAGCTTCACATAAAAAATAGTAAGTCACAAATCATAATACACTAACATTTTTCATTCCACAAAAATAAGATTAGGTTAAAAAAAAGGAAGAAAGACAAACAGACAAACCGTATGACTTCAGGTTCCTTAATGTCTGGCATAATTGATGCAGCCAAAGCAGGAGAAGCATACCATATCATGTGATTAATCCCGAGAAACTGAAGAACCATCCTTCTTGAAAATCTTTTCATTGTTAATGTGGAGACTCTTTTAGACTCGGCATAGCTGAGATTTACATCCTCCATACACCTGGATTTATCCGAGGTTTGAAACACTTGGTCAACAAAAATGCTTCTCAAGAAGCATGGTCATAATTTTATGCATTAGAAGAATCAACTTTTGATTGAAATATAAGTAATTAGGATATGTTTGATTTTGTTGGAGAAAACTCTCTCACTACCAAATGTATGAGATGCACACAAAAGACTACCACAAAAGAAAATATGAATTTATGGGTTGGACACCTATTGTCTATTATCTAGAAAATATCTCACTATGTCTCAATACAATCTTGAGAAACTCTTCCCATTACAAGTTTTCTGACAAGTAAAAGAAACCCTCTTCATTACAAGATCATCTTTCTCTTATAATGGTGACTCTCTCTCGTAGGTGGTGACCTCTTCTCTAGATTGCATGTATCTTCTCTCTTTTCATGCATAATGTTTAGAAATTTGGATTGATTTTCCCAAACGGTCTACCATTTGGCCTCTTTCAACATACACAAGTAAACTTAGTTTCATAATGTTTAGTTTCTCTGGAAAGAAGAATGTCTTGCATTTGGCTTGAAACCAAGATTCAACTAAAAACAATAAAGGTTGCTTTTTTTGCAAACTCAGTCTGCGATATGAAATCCATTCAAATTCAAACTTCAATTTATAAATTTTAATCCAAATATGCACTTACAGCTCATAATAAAAGAATAGAAATTCTATTTACTTCTTTTTGCTGTTAAAGTTAGCTTAATTTTCCAAAGAGAGTATAGCTAAATTTTCACAGCAACAAAAAAGCAGGATACAAGATTGGTTAAAAATTGCAGGTATTTATATAACCAACAATTAACTGATGACATTAACAGAGAATAATAATAGTAATTCATAACATTTGTGAAAAATAAAATTGTAGAGAAATTTCATACCTTAGAGATGCAGATACAGAAGCAGCACAATGAGGTGGAACCAAGAGAAATCCTAGAACTCCCATACTCAAATTGAAATTTGAGAATTCAGGTTGAGACTTGTATGGCCCTGAATTTCAATTACCAAACAGAGCATTATCTCCATGCTACTTGTCGATGAGTATGGACCCACCAAGCCCAGATTTAGTTATTGTTTTTAACTCTTTTTTTTCTTACAACGTGAAAATGCGAAAGTAAAAAGAAAGTTTTTTTTAAGTCAATTAAGTTTTTATTTTTTAAATTAAATGAAGTTAGTTTGTATTTTATTTAAAACAATTATTTTTTTTATCAAAATATTAAGAATTTTATTATGGATTAAGAAGTATGAATATTTTTAATAGTTCAGAAATTTTAAAAATTGAAGTAAAATTAATATAAATGAGAAATACTAACTTTTAAATCTTACCATGAATGATTAAGAGTGAAACATAAATTTCATTTTCATGTCAATTTTTAAATGATTACGTGTTTAAAAAAATAATGGTTAAACAACTTAAATTTCCTTCTCTTCTCTTACCTATTAAAAATGTCTTTATTAATCTAATTTTGTTTCAATTATTATTTTCCTACAAAAAAAAATAAACTTTCCTATTTGTAATAGGATTCAACCAAGTTTTTCTTGAACTACACAACTGTAATAAATAAATAAAATACTTATTTTATATTTATATCAGATTAACAATTAAAATAAATTTTACAAAAATATTATAAAGTATAAAATGTATAATATAACATGTTTTTACTAACTTTACGTTTAATACAGGAAAACTGCACATTATTTTAAAATTATATTACACTATAATTAAATTAAAATTTACATAAAAAAACATATTTAAATCTCTCTTTTTTTTAAGATACGGTTCAACCTCAGAAAAAAAAACTACCTACACAGAAAAAATAAAAATAAATTAATATAAATTAAGAATAAACTAAATTAAAGTAAAACTAATCCTATTAATATATATAATTTCATCCTAATCAAATGCTCTAAATTTTATAATCAAATTGAATCATATATATTCATCATCATTATTTAATTATACATATTTAACGTATTCAATTTTTTTATTTTTTTTTTACCTCAAAAGATCACTGTAATTTCTATTTAAGTTTTTCATGTATTATTTCATTTAACGTAATTAAAAACTCTATACATTTTTTCTTATTATATGACACATCATTCGATATTTTTAATTTAAAATTTTACATATATATTAAAATTATATTAAATAATATTTCATGATATTTATTTAGTTTATATACAAATAAATCACATTCATACACTATTTATTACAATATATTTATTTATTACAATATATTAAATCGGTAGTAATATCATCATTATCATTTCTATTTTTATCGATTCTAATGTTAAATAATATATTAAAATTGTGTAAGTGAAAAATATTTTAAAATTATTTGATCAAATATAACTCAAGTAAAACAAGTATCAGATTTTATAATTCCAATAAATAGCATTAAATTAAATTTTGAATAATTAACTCATAAAAATATTTACGATTTTAATTGTTTTATTGATGACTTCGATAATATTATCTCAAACAAAAATTTACTTATTAAAAATAATTATTACGTACAATATAAGAAACTTTAAATATTTTAAGATTAAACTCTCTTATTCCTAATTAATTATAGAAGTTATTGGATTATAAACTTATATAATATCTATTTATGATTCGTAAGTTATTGAATTATAAACTTATATAATATTCATTTATTATTCATTATTTATATTCGGTTATTAAAATACATTAATATATATAATTATTCATTTAATAATAAATAATTTTTTTTTTATTCTACTCTAATTAGAAATCATAATACTAATTATAAAAAAATAAAAAAATAATTAAAATTAAAAAATAAATTCTAACTAAGATTGAAAAAGTATAGAAGAAATTATAAAAAAATTAAAAAAAATTATAAAAAATAAAAAAATAATTAAAATAAAAATAGAGTTTATATAAATTTATTTTTCTTCACTTATCCATTATCATATTTATTAAAAAATATATATATATATATATAATTTTTATTATTTTTTAATAGTAATTTAAAGTTGAAAAAAATAAATATGTATTTTATAGTGAATTTATTTTTAAATATTAATATAAATGATAGATTAAATAAAATAAATATATAAAAAATTATTATTTTTATATCAACCATTAACATAATTATTAGTTATAAATATATATTAGTTTAATTGTAAAATTTAAGAATGGTTTATTTAAAATTGACAAAAATAATCATTGAAATATTTTTTAATAGAGTATTAATTTAATTTGATATGAAATTCTTATTAAAATACTGTATTTTAATTATACAAGTATTCATGTAATTCAAAAATAACTATTTATTTATTTATAATAAAAAATAAATATTCATAAATAAATTATATTATAATTTTTTTAAACATTTATTGATCTAAAATATAATTTATATTCTATTTCATCATTACTTTTAATTATTTAATAATTTTAATAAAATATTAAAAATTTTAAAAATAAAATGATATAATTTAAAAATAATTAATAAAAATGAATCAAACACCAAACATCTAAAAAAATATGTTAGTAAAAAAAACTAGTGAAATATTTATTTATTTATTTTATATAGATAATAAGAAAAATATTTATGGAATCGGATCACATACATTCAATCAAAAAATTTTAAAAATTTTATTTTATATATATTTATATAAATAAAAGAATATAGAATTTAGAACGACCAAGTCATACAGAAGGATCTAGAAAACACGTATTTTCTAAATAAGTAAAGAATCACGCAGAAGAAGGATCTAGAAAACCCTAGGTGAACTCCACTCTATTTATAACATTGGTTTCTGCTTTAGGCTTCATTCTATTTCTTTCTCTAAACCCTAACCGTTTCTTTTATTTCTCTTGCTCCCTCCTCTTCGTTGTTCTCGCTTGAGTAGATCGACAATGGCGGAGACTGAGACTTTCGCTTTCCAGGCTGAGATCAACCAGCTTCTCAGTCTCATCATCAACACCTTCTACTCCAACAAGGAGATCTTCCTTCGTGAACTCATCAGCAACGCCTCTGATGTAAGTTATTTCGTTTTTTTTTTTTTCTTTTCTTTTCTGTTTTATTTTTTTGTGTATTTTTTGTCTAGTTGTTTCGGTTGTTTAAAATTTATTAATTTAAGTTTAAATCATAGTTCTATGATAATGAAATTGTAATATATTTTTGTTTTCCGTTCCATCTCTTAAACTGTTATTTTGATTTATTACTTTTATTTGAATTTTTTTGGATGTATGTTATTAGATTATTTTGTTACATTTTTATGATGGGAAGGAATTGGTTTAAGATTGTTTGTGGTTAGGTTATTTATTTAGGTTTTGTTTAGTTATTTTTCATGGTTTTGGTTTTGTAATAGTAAATCAGTGAAACTTATTTTCAAGAGTGAATTATGATGGTAGGCATTGGAGGTATATGTTCTGATTGACTGTTCTACTATATACTGAAAATGACTATCTACTGAAAATGTGTGAATTAGTGAAACTTATTTTATTTTTGTTAGAGTGGATTATAATTGTAGACATGGGAGATATATGTTGTGATTGACTGTTGTATTTTTTGACTGAGGTATTAACTGTGATTTCTTTGGAAATGAATTTGTTTCTAATAAATAAATTTTGTAATTTTATGATTTATTATAGGCTCTGGACAAGATTAGATTTGAGAGTCTGACTGACAAGAGCAAGCTGGATGCTCAGCCGGAGTTGTTTATTCATATTATTCCTGACAAGACTAACAACACACTCACTATTGTTGACAGTGGTATTGGCATGACCAAGGCTGGTAAGTAGAAGAAAAGCTTTTTTTCTTGTCGGATTTTTTGAATGGTTGTTGATGGTTGTTAATTCAAGTTGCTATGTTTTATTTCAGATTTGGTGAACAACTTGGGTACCATTGCAAGGTCTGGTACCAAGGAATTTATGGAAGCCTTGGCTGCTGGTGCTGATGTTAGCATGATTGGACAATTTGGTGTTGGTTTCTACTCTGCATATCTTGTTGCCGAGAAGGTTATTGTTACCAGCAAGCACAATGATGATGAACAATATGTTTGGGAGTCACAAGCCGGAGGTTCATTCACTGTCACTAGGGACACTTCCGGTGAGGTTCTTGGCAGGGGTACCAAGATGACTCTCTTCCTCAAGGAAGATCAACTTGAGTACCTTGAGGAGCGCCGGTTGAAGGACCTGATCAAGAAGCATTCTGAGTTCATCAGCTACCCAATTTCTCTTTGGGTTGAGAAGACTACTGAGAAGGAGATCTCTGATGATGAGGATGAGGAAGAGAAGAAGGATGAGGAGGGTAAGATTGAAGATGTTGATGAGGAGAAGGAGAAAGAAGAAAAAAAGAAAAAGAAGATTAAGGAGGTGTCACATGAATGGTCATTGGTGAACAAACAGAAGCCCATTTGGATGAGGAAGCCAGAAGAGATTACAAAAGAGGAATATTCTGCCTTCTACAAGAGTCTTACCAATGACTGGGAAGAGCATTTGGCTGTCAAGCACTTCTCTGTTGAGGGTCAATTGGAGTTCAAGGCTATCCTCTTTGTTCCCAAGAGGGCACCTTTCGACCTCTTTGACACAAGGAAGAAGCCTAACAACATCAAGCTCTATGTTCGCCGTGTCTTCATCATGGACAACTGTGAGGAGTTGATTCCTGAATACTTGGGCTTTGTCAAGGGTATTGTGGACTCTGAGGATCTTCCACTCAACATTTCCAGAGAAATGTTGCAGCAGAACAAGATCTTGAAGGTCATCCGTAAGAATTTGGTGAAGAAATGTATTGAACTCTTCTTTGAAATTGCTGAAAACAAAGAGGACTACAACAAGTTCTACGAGGCCTTTTCTAAGAACTTGAAACTTGGTATCCATGAGGATTCTCAGAATAAGGGAAAGATTGCTGAATTACTCAGATACCACTCAACCAAGAGCGGTGATGAGTTGACCAGCTTGAAGGACTATGTGACAAGGATGAAAGAAGGACAGAGCGATATCTACTATATCACTGGTGAAAGCAAAAAAGCTGTTGAAAACTCTCCCTTTTTGGAGAAGTTGAAGAAGAAGGGTTATGAGGTTCTTTTCATGGTTGATGCCATTGATGAATATGCAGTTGGTCAGCTCAAGGAATTCGAGGGCAAAAAGTTGGTCTCTGCCACCAAGGAAGGTCTAAAACTTGATGAGAATGAAGACGAGAAGAAGAAAAAGGAAGAGTTGAAGGAGAAGTTTGATAACCTGTGCAAGGTCATCAAAGATGTTTTGGGAGACAAGGTTGAGAAGGTTATTGTATCTGATCGGGTTGTTGATTCACCATGCTGTCTTGTGACCGGTGAATATGGTTGGACTGCAAACATGGAGAGAATCATGAAAGCTCAGGCACTTAGAGATAACAGCATGGCTGGGTACATGTCCAGCAAGAAAACGATGGAAATCAACCCAGAGAATCCCATAATGGAGGAACTAAGGAAGCGAGCTGATGCTGACAAGAACGACAAATCAGTGAAGGACCTTGTACTTCTGCTGTTTGAGACTGCTCTTCTCACTTCTGGGTTCAGCCTTGACGATCCCAACACTTTCGGAAACAGGATCCACAGGATGTTGAAGCTTGGACTCAGCATCGATGAGGATGCAGGTGATGCTGATGCAGACATGCCCCCACTGGAGGAGGCAGATGTTGATGCTGAGGGAAGCAAGATGGAAGAGGTTGACTAAACTTCATGTGCTGCCATTTCTTGATAATGCGGAGAAAAAATGTTTTACATTTTCGTTTTGCTTTTTTTGTTTTTTTTCTTTTGGATTGTTGACAGTGTTTATGAATATTTAGCTCATTAGCTATAACTTATTTTTCTCATTTTAAATTTTGCTATCATAGCTTTTTGTTAAATGGTTTTATCTGATGATATTTAGTAATTATTTGGTAATTATATCTATGATTTTAATGGTTAAATAATTAATATTTAATTTTAATTATTAAAATATAACTTCAAATTTACATGACTTATGCATAAAATTCATTTTGAAGTGACTAGTTTCTTGATTAACCGTTAATTACATTATAATTTGAAATTATTTATAAAATATAGATATGAGAAATTTTAAATCATGAGTAAATTGAAAATGAATATTTGTAAATATTTTTGTTCTTAATTCTTGAAGTAAGTTTTTATATATGGAATTTTAACCATTATAATTGAAATAGTAAATTTCTTAGTAGTTTTTCCATAGAAATTTCGATAAGAACGTTGGAAGAAAAAAGGAAACTTGGTTCATATATTTGTATCTCCGTCTCATCACATTGAAAATGTGTTTAGAAACCTAATTAGCAAAAACTCAATTTTTATCCTTCATTAAAATTTGTAGTAATTAATACAGATTTAAACAAAACTTCAATAGTTTTTTCCAGGGAAGAAATACGAATAAAAAATATATAAGTATCACATTAAAATATTAAAATATTAATATATTTTATATAATATTATGATAATAAATAATTAATATAATATTAAAATAATAAATTATTATTACTAAAAATTATTAAATAATAATATTAAATTTTTTATTTTATTTTTATTATAATAATAATAAATAATAAATATTTTTAAAATATGTTAATAATATTTATTTATATTTTATAAAAGTAATAATAATAATAAATTTTAAAAAATTAAAAAATTATTAATAATAAATAATATAATTTTATTTTTTATTTATTTTTTCTCTCATCCAAACATCTTCCCTTTCCAGAATTCTTTTTCCACTATCTCGTATTCATTCCCTAATCCAAACAAGTACAGAGTAAAACGAAAAAAAAACATTAATTGCAAATAAGAAAAAATTAGTTTTTTAACACTAAATAAAATTCATTTCAGTTTCTTCCATCTTAAAATGTATTTGGACGTATAATTCTTGACTAAAAGAGATAAATTATTTTATCCTTCATATCTTTTAAATAGGAAAACACTGGAAAATATCCAAAAATGAACTACTACAAGAGAATGATTTAATTTTAAAAACTCAGTGAGCTTTTCCAATTTTTAGGACTTCAAACATATTTAAAGGGCAAAGCATTAAATAAAAAGGCTTTGTTTCCAAATATTTTGAAAATCGCGACTATCTTCATCAATCAATATATCATATAAATCACAAATCGAAACAAACTCTACACAACCTTCCATATTTCTTTTGAAATCCTAGTTTTGAAAAATGGGAACCAAATCTGTCTGGAAATTTGGAGAAAAAAAATGAGAAAGAAACCCAGCAAAAGAATCCACAAAACAAAATATATTATTCAAAGATGTAACAAATGTAAAGTAAATGTGCCATGCCCTTTTCTACACAAGTGGCCCTCCAGCCCAAAGGATGAAACCATACGAGAAATTATCTTCAAGTATCGTCTACTTGTGAATGGAATACAAAGCTAGGGAATGTTGTGGTGATGTCCCTGCCAAAACACATTGAAAAGGATGTCAGAAAAGACCATTCAAGACAAAGGAGAATTGAAAAAATATGTTAGTAGTTCACTGCAAGCGTATCAACCTACCATACTAGTTCATACAATGTTCTATTATCTATATCTCTGAGTGAAACCTGAACTACCATGCTTCCCTGAGTGAGTGTTAAGAGATAATATCTTAATACTGAGATCTATTTAAAGGGTATGATTATTTGCCAACAGTACCACACTATCTCTAGCATAAAAATTTAAGCTTGACCCTTTTCTGAATTCAAATTTGGTTTTCATTTTCGTGCCAAATTTAAATTTACTAGAAGGTAAAGTAGTTGTCCTTAAATATAAAGAGACTTTTCTAGTTCATCTTTTATCTTTGTAGGATAATTCTATTATATTGATACCAATTTAGATTTTGCAACCCTTCATCAATGTTATTTCATTTTCTCCACTTTGGAAAGAGTACTGCAGAAATTGACTACAAAAATATAAATTCAAGAATTACTTGAGATATTGAAGGGTCATGTTCTTCAGAAGTGATGGATGGCGCAAAACAAGGTTTCTCCACTCTTCCTTGTCAATCTTGCCATCATGTTTTGTATCTGCTTCCTCAAAGGTCTAAAGAAATCCAAAATTTAATGTTAAAACCATATATGTGAGTTTCCAAAAAGAGAAAATGAGACTCTTAAGACTCCTCTGCACGGTTAGAACTTAGAAATGTAAGTGATAGAAGAATGGGGTTAAACCTTATCAATTATACTTTCTATAACATCATCTGATAGGTTCATGCCAGATTCAGCAAGTGTAGCAACTACCATTTGCTTCACCTGTATAAAAGCCCATACAAATGTCAGGCTTGTCTGGAATGAAGAACAAAATATTTAGAATTAAATGGACACGACTAAGTACCTCTTGCCTTTCAATAAAACCCTGCTGCTTGAGATCATACAGTTGAAAGGAGACTGAAAATGATATCATATGGGTTCAATTTTGTTTAGTTGTCAGTGAAGAAAATTAAAGAGTTGATTCCCATTGTGCTTGTTCTTATATTTAAACGCTGAACACAGAAAATTCATGCTATAATAATAATTGTATAAAAAAGCTCCTTACAACATACATTCAATCTTATCATCAATAGGGGCATTTGGATGGAAAACAGAGAGAGCACGAGCGAACTCTTCAAAACCCAGTATCCCATTGTGCTTTGTGTCAAATAAATCAAATACCTAATACAGTTGGAGAAAAAAAGTTCATGAGAAACCAACCACAAGGAGTAATGTGAATCAATCTTTGAACAAGTTACAAAATATAAAGTTGAAAAAATGTTTAAACTGGTATAGAACTAGAATATTCTTGAAAATGAAGGGAATGTATGAGAAAGAAAATGTATAAACAGGAATAACGCTTGCAAGCATATTAAGCTAAAGGCTGCAGTACCATAGCATGCATTGTGTGCATACACTACTTGTGGAAGTAATTAACAATTTCACACTGAATCAAATATGCCATCTTTTTAGTTATATCTACAAACATGCACACACATTCACACTTACTAATTTTTACAATTACATCCTTTCTAGGTACAAAGTTTAACATAATTTTTGTAATCCTCACCTTCAATTAACTAATCAAGTTAATATGTATAAAAAGATATGATGTACTATTACGCAGCATATGCAATAAGATACACACACCAATGTGGTTAATGCCCACAAAGACACAAAATAGTCACACGGCTCAATTTCAATCCAAGACTCAAATAGAAAAGAAAGGTCATAGTAGATAGCATTATCAGATGTACAATGCGAAATCTGAACTACTGTAATAGTCTGCAACCATTTTCCTGGCCCAAAAAAAAAAGAAATAGCGAGACAACTAAACATCTAGAAATGAGCATGACTAGACAAGGTGATTGATATAAGACGTCAAACTGCTAAAAAATTTCCCTGGGAAATTAACAGCCGATAACAAAACAAAATGTCAATATTATTAACCTGATATGACCATAGATAAAATCTTCCATGCTTCAAAGTAAAGATATTTGCATAGGAAATCAAAAAATGAAACGAAAGCAATACCCGATCAGCAAACAGACTTTCTTTTTTATTTGTCTTGAACAATGCCAACTGAAACTCTTCCTGCAAATGATATCTAAAATTGAATATAACATCTGATATCTGATAGATTTTTTTAAACTAAACCCTTCAAAAGAAAGTAAATGACAAAATATAACAATAGAATAATGATAAATAAAACTTAAAATTAGATATGTACTTTCTTTCGTTGTTGGAAAAGGCTCAACTATGTGAAACATAATATGCCCAAAACACAAAGTGTACTAACAACAATACAGACAAACCTTGTTAATCAACCCATCATCAATGACAGCACTGCTGATCTTTTTGAAGAGCTCGTAAAGTGCTTCTATTTCACTTACACTGACTGCATATACAAGCAAATATATAGTTATTCTATAGTACAAACATTACATATTTATTTCCCAGCAGCAATGTTAAGGCAATAGAACCTAGGAATACAGACAAATTAATCATATCTTTTATACTGTTGTTTTTCTTTTCTTGTTTATTGCCACTAGTTAAATTACCTAAGGTATGATGGAATAATAGAAGATACAGGGTTTCAAAAGTGCATACTCTCAGTCAAAACATATAAGTTGAAAAATAAAAATTAATTTGTAATCTAATTATGCAAGAGCAGAAGTGACAATTAATCAAACATAAGCATAAAGTACGGGTAAGTACATACACACTGTCTCTCTAGCAAGAAGTTCAGGATCTTCAAGGCCTCTTGGCTGATTATATATGTCCAGATCACAACATTTCAATATAGAAGCAAATAAAGCCTTAAATCCCTCTAAGCACTGCAACATGATATCTTTGGCAAATCAGAACAATCCATAACTGTTCCAAGAATAAATCAGTTAGAAATTCCATTTAGTTCATTCTTCATAAAGTCATCATAAGCAGGCACAAGGCAAGCGAACCTTTTAACCATTTCCAATTCCAGTGAACAATCCCAAATGGCAAGATCTGAAAAGGTAACAATGGAGAAAAGAAACCTGGTTTCAGATTTGAAACATAATATTGATGGCATTTTTATATTAGAAGTTAGTTACTCAAGTTGAAAATAAAGCAACGCCACTAGTTCCACATCTTAACCATAAGCAGAATTAATTTAAAATTGGAAGTGCTTATCATCTTACTAGAATGCTATAAATTGTGCATTGCTTTTTTTCTTTCACTTTGAATCACATGAAAAAGTGCATATAAATTCATATTTCAATGATGTATGTATGTATATCTATTGACACTCCTTAAACTCGTTCCAAAATGTTTGGATGTTGTATCAAGTAAATAACCACATGTATTCATATAAATTCATATTTCAATGATGTATGTACGAAGTAAATAACCACTTGTATTTAAGAAATTGTTAAGGATTAAGGAATTCGATAGAGTCATACATAAACAACAACAAAAATAGAAACAACAAACAAAACCTTACTCAACATGATTGGTTGATGCTACATTGGTGACATGCCCATATCAAAAAACAAATTTGCAGTAAGTAAGTAATCTATTAAACACATACCAACAAAAAATTACTGATAATTGATAAACTCGGATCCATGATCCCACATCCAACCCCACACAAAAAACATCTCAAAACAGCCTCGGAGCAACACCAGATTCAAATTTCAACATTACCACATACAAAAAAAATTACAAACTTTGAAGGTGACCAGATTCTGAATTCAGGGCAATCCACAGCTCACACATATCCAACCTCACATGCATGAAAAACACATCGATCTATGTGAACAGGCACCGAATCAACACCCAAAAAATAGAAAGAAACGAAATTTATAGAAAACTCAAGAACCCCATATCAAAATACACCATAAAAACATGTTATGCAGCTTCAACCATGAGTGAAAAGCAAATAGCGGAAGAGGGTAGGGGGGAAAATCAGACCTTGGAGGCAGAAGATCAGGCAACAGAAAAGGAAAAAGAAAGTGCGTGGAAGATTTAGAGAAGTGAAGGGTTTGGTTGGAATTAAATGGAATTTGTGGAAGTGAGATGGATGATTGGAAGGAATGTGTTTGTGAAGGTGACGCAAGTGATATTGTCGATGACAGATAGAGTACAACCCACAAGAACCTCTGACAATTTTTTTTATATAAAGGGTAACTGAATTTTTCATATCATAAACTCAGTAAATAAATAGAAAATAAGTTACCAATTAAATGTTTCAAACTATGAAATAATCGCAGGTTGTTACAAACTTTTGTTTGATTCAATCACTTGTTACAAAATTAGTTCTATATATGTAAACTGAATCCTTTTTAGAGATTGATTAAAAACTATGATATAAAAACTGAATTTTATGTTTTTTTCATTCTTGCTATTATATTTTAATTAAATGTTTTTAATTTTCTAAATTTTAATATGTATATTTAAATATTATTCTAAAAAATAATTGTTTAAATTTCTTTGTTAACAGACTCTTTTTTTTTTCTGTAGTGCTAAAAAAACTAATTAGTAATTACTAACTAAACCTTGTTAAGTTATTATTTGTTAAATCATGAATATATCCAATAAAATTATTTGTTGAAATAAATAAATTAACAGAAATATACGGGTTGATCTGGTACTTTTGTATACAAATTTTATTTAATCAATCAAATATATTTTTGAGTATTTATAATTAGTTTTGATTTTATTTATAATTTTATTTATAGATTAATTATAGTATGCATTTTATTGTTCATGTTATACTATATTTTCAGATATTTTCAATTAAATTTAAAATAAAATAAAAATAGCATACTTTAAATGGATATCATATTTTCATTATATTAATATAATAATTAAAATTTGTACATAAAAATATGTGTATTAAATTCTAAAAATATATATTCATTAAAAAAAAAATTATAAAAAATTACATTTTATCTATATAATGGTATATATCACACGAGAAATAGAAATATAATGTAGAAGCAAATAAAATGTGTTTAATAAAAAAAATATTTTAAGCATGTGTTTTCTTTTTTAATTTAAAATGAACTTCTAATATAAACTATCAAATAAGTTTTTTTCTTTTTAAGCTCTCACCTACTTTTTTTTTTTTATTTCTTATTTATTTAGTTTGATATATAATATATATTTTGCAAAAAAAGATAATATTATTATAAGCTATAAAATTGGCATTATTAATTAAGTTAAAACTAATGCAAATTAATTAATATATGCACCATATTATTTAAAACTCCTATTTTAAGCTTTAATTTTTAGGTTTTTACTAAAAAAAGTTGACTAGACATATGTTCTAACTATTTTTACTATATTTCTTAAAAAATGGAAAGCTAATTTACAAATTTTGAATGTGACTACAACTAAAATTAAATTTAAAAAAAAAATTATATAGATAATATAACAAACTAGTTTTGCAATTAAACTTTTACTGTTACCATCAGAAGAATTTTCAAGAAGAATAAGATATTGTAAAATACAATTGACAACTCAAACTTCACTAGTCAAATATATACATTTCAATAGAACAAATTTCATTATATAGTATATGCAACAACTTTAAAACAAAAGGGGACATGTTTTAGAATAAAGAGTTTAAGAAATGTGCAACACCTATGCAAGGGTAGGTGGAACATCTCTTCTGGAAAAGAAACAACTACTAGTCTTACAACTACCCTTACAAAATAGGACAACCATAAAGTATTCTTATTTATTTTTGTAAAATTTTTAGATTTTGTTGAAAATTTCACATTATCTATACATAACATTATTTTAAATATATTAAGTGAATATAAATCTTATTTTATAAATCAATTTTGTAAAATTGAGTTAAATCTAAAGTTAATTTTTAGTATCATATAGAATCTATATTAATAAAGTTGTTGAGTATGTTGAGTAATTCGTTATCGAATCACCCATAATTGTTTAATCACATGTTCGAGTTGAACAGATCTTAACGTGTGTGAGAAATGTATTAAAAATTTTATATTATCTAAAAATAAAATTAATTTAAAATATATTAAATAAGTGTAAACCTTATTTCATAAACTAATTTTATAAAATTAATTTAAACCTAAAATTTATTTCTCATAATTTAAACCTAATTTTTGGAAGGTAAAATACTTTTATCCTTCTCCATTTTCAATCCATTACTTGTATCATAATGAATTAAAAATGTAACTAATTAAATTATTGTTTCCTTTTAATTCATATATTAGCACTATATTTTTGACTAAAAATAATTGGTATTAATTTTTTAATTGTAATTAAATATTGAGGTATTCAAACTAATATAAAGAAATAATAAATTTTCAAAATTATTTTATTTAGATATCTAAATTTCATTCTTATCACAAGAGATATATAAAAAGAATTTATTATTTTACTTCTTTTGAATTGAATGACAAAATTGTTAATTGGGAGGCTAATAAATAACCTTTTATTTAATAAATGCGTCAAACAAACACATATAAATATAGAAGTCTTCATTATTAAAGGAAAACACCATTAATAACTTAGACAATGTTACTATTTTTGTAAGCAATGAAATGTAATCGCTAATATATGGATATTCTATTAATCAAATTTAACAATAAAATTTTATAACAAAATTTATTTTTAGCAAGATATTAATAATTGTTTCTTATTGTTGTTCACCTGAGTTGAGTTACGAGTAAGTGAATATAAAAATCAAATTTAATTTGTTTGTAATCATTTTAATTTTTTATTATTGAAATTGAAGAAAAATAAATATATTTTAAAAGTGTACACAAATTGGGTTTGATAATATTTGACTAAATTTATCACTTAAATTAATAAAAAAATTAAATTAAATTGAATTGATTTCTATATATATTTTTTATCTAATATAACTAAGTTCCTCTTTGATTAAATTAGATTGAGTTAAATTAATTATGTTATTATTTTAATATATATATATATATATTAATTTATAATTTTAAATATACTTTTTAATTGCTATAATAATATTTTTTAAAATATATTATATTATTTAATATTTTTTAAAAATATATTGAAATAATAAATTAATTAAATAAAATAAAAAATATTTATATTATTAATTTATTTAACAATTTTAGTTGAATTAAATTGAATTATATTTTAAATTAATATTTAAAAATAGTTATCCAGTCTAAAATATTAAATTAAATTGAACTGAATAAGATTTGATTTAATAAGGAAAACTGAATCCAAATAAATTAGATTAAGACTTAATCGTAAACCCAATAAATATTAATATTTTTTTTTAAATAATAATAACTGAAAATATTACAAATTATAATTTGATAATAAATTAATATATTTTTAAAATTAAAAATTAAATAAAAATATGAATAATGAAAAATTAAATGATCAATATTATGAAAAAATAATTTTAGGTAAAAAGTTTATAAATAATTAAAAATTTAAAGACTAATATTATGAAAAAAATTTAAAAACCAAAATATTTTTTTTTTTTTAAATAAACCATAATATTTAAGCCTTAAAATTTTAAAGAAATCTTAACTTAAAATACCTTTTATCTAAACATAGATTCGAAAACACTAATAAAACATAAAATAGTAATCTTAAACAACAAAAAGAAAAAGAAAATATTATCAGCTCCGTG
The DNA here is from genome assembly GCA_016859785.1 of Macrotyloma uniflorum. Classification (NCBI taxonomy): domain Eukaryota; kingdom Viridiplantae; phylum Streptophyta; class Magnoliopsida; order Fabales; family Fabaceae; genus Macrotyloma; species Macrotyloma uniflorum. Next base: position 2,769,379 of record BDMB01000028.1, read on the forward strand.
AAAATATTATTACCTTAAGTTATGTGAAATTTTAACAGTTTATATTTATTTTAAAATAATTTATATTCTATATATTATTAATATTTTAAAATTACATTCACATAAACTATCTTAATAATTAATTAGTTAAAACATATACACTTTCACACTTATGTGTCTACATTTATATAAACTAATAAAAAACTATTATTATTATAATAATACAAAAATATTTATTAAAATAATATGAATAAATTATATAATGAAATATTATAAATTTAATTAAATAATAATAATTTTGTATCTATCAGTATAAATAAGTGAGTAAAATAAATTTAATATATTTGTTGAAAAATAAAAAAATAGATTTCAATAATATATTTATTAAAATATTAATAAGATAAAATTGTAAAAATAATATGTAAAGAAAGTTACTAAAAAAATCCTTTATTAATAATTGAAAATTAATAGTTTTGAGAAGAGGTTCCAAAGCATGCAGTCAAACTTATACGCTTTGACTTTACACGTGGCGTTCAACTATGTAGACACGTACTTAAGGGCCTAACACGTAACTGCATAGTAACCCGTATCCGAGTTATCCAACTTTATCTTTCGACCTGTATCCTGTGACCCGACTTGTCTCATCTTCTTTGTTGGTTTTTGGTTTTTCTGAGACTCAAACGTAAAAAAACACTGCAAACCCTAAAATTCGAAGCTCCGTTTCCTCCACGGACCATTTCTTGAATTGAAATTTGAAGAGCGAATCTAATGGGGAAGAGAAAAGAACGTCGCCTCGCCGCTCTTAGCAACGCCGGTCGCAGAGTCAAACTCGATCTTTTCGCGGAACCCTCTGGTAGTCACTAAATTTGTTTCTTATAACACTTTTTGAATTTTTAAATTGTTTTATCTCGTGATTGTTTTTGCTTATTACTTCGAATTCGGAAACCCTGATTTTGGTTCATATCTTTGCTTATTCTGGATTCTTTTTAGTTAAATTTGTACTATTACTGCTTTCTAGGGTTTTGTCATATTTTGTTAGAGGTTAAGTTAATTGGGAATGAAATTAATATGATTTTTATGTGAATTTGGATAAAAATAGTTTACCGATTTCAATGTCTCTTATGATATTGTCCCTGTTGTATTAATATCGCATTTTAGTTTTTTTTTTCTTCATATATTTTTTTTTATGTTTTACTGGAAGTGATAGTAGTATGACTTGTACGTGAATTTGATAGTTAGTATTACGAGACTCGAATAAAAAATGACTTATCTCATCATATTGTATTGTTTATGCTTTCTGGGTTTTTCCGCACGTGTATTTGTTTCTTCACATTGTTGTTAGGTTGAAATTGAAGGTGTGTGCTGTTGTTACATATGTTTTGATTCATATTTTTGAATAAAAGTTTTGTTTTCACATTTGGGCACCATCCGTTGGGTAGTTTGTATCCATGTATTATGTATGTGTGTGAAATAATTGGTGCAAGTGCAGTGCTCTAAAATGTGCATCACCTGTAGAGCTGTGCAAGAGCCATGTTTTGCTGTAGTAGATTACTGATTTTGAAAACCTATGCTCTGAGTGTTAAGTGTAATGCACCTGCCATAAAGGATGCTAGGGAATTCTTTGAGAATCAAATTATGGAAGTGGTTTTTGAACTTTAATACATTTTGTTTACATATCATACCATGTTCTTAAGCTAATACCTCTTCAGGAGAGTTGGGTGGCTCCACTCTACATGGTGATGCTGGAGGAGATACTGATTCTCAACATCGTGATGGGTTACCCAATTCACCCTCGTCTTCAGGTGGGTTCTGTCAGTTTTCTCAAAAGGACTATATTTAGAGGACATGAGTGCTCAACATTAAATTGGTGGAAATATGGATCTATATATACAAGACATGTTTTGTTGTTTGCCCCAAGAAACTGTTCTCAGACTGTAGGGCTGCTGTGTGGTCTTGGGAACATTCATTTCAGATGAGGCCGGCCCTGCCACTTTGAAATATGAATGACTTCTAATGTCGTTTTTCCCCCTTTGGCTGCATCAAGGGATTACTGAGGTTCAGACGGTAAAAAGTTTTATCGGTTCATATGTTTTTGGCTTTATTTGCTTAATGGCTAACTGACATTTCCCATTGTAACAGGTGACTCAGATGATACAAGCTAGAATGCTTTTGAATCTATTTTTCATCCTTAATTTTTGTCTTGTCAATTGTAGAACTCTTTTTTAATAGTTTTTATTTATATTTTTTTGGGATTCTTTTTTAATATTGTTGCTGTTGCATAATCAATAGTCCGGCATTTCTGTAGTTTCTAACATGCTGGCATCTTCTCTTCAGGTCAACAACCACAGAATCCCTTGCTGTTACTTGGGCAATACAGTGATGATGAAGGAGATGACGGAACAAGCAAAGAGCTTAATTATTCGAGTGCGCATAGCCCCACACTCAATGAAGAGGTATTCTACTACTTATATTTGTATTCTAACCAGATATGTGTCTGAACAAGATATCTTAACAACCTTCCTAATTGAATCTCTTATGGTGAGGAGGTACTGGGCTTGGTTCAATGTTAGTGTTTTATTTGGATTCCCCTTTGATGGATCAAGCATAATATGCTCCAGTTATTTGAGAGATTGATATCCTGTTTTCCTGATGGCTATTAATTACAAATTTTCTTTGTCTATATCAATTGTTAGCAAATTTGTAAAATCTTCAATGTTTGTTCTGTTTCATTTTCTAGTGTCCTTTGCTTGTGGTCCCCTTTTCTGATGCTGTAGTATAACGTTTTTACTTTTTTTATTTGAGGCTCTTATGATTTGCAGCAATTGATGAATGCTTTTTTTTTTATTGGAATGCTGTTTACCATAACTTGTTCATAGTATAATATAATATTCATATTTATTTAGCACTATCTAGAAGTATGAGTTATGTGTACTCATTATTTTTATTTCATTGCATTATTTGATATATGTATTCCTGTGCGCTGAACCAGTCATGACAAATTCGAGGAAATATTGTCTGTGGAATGTGTATGGTGCTTAATCCTAACATGAATAAGCTATGTTTTTATTTACTATTTACGCTTTACTGTTTTATTTTTGTCAGGTTAAAGGTGAACTTGTTGAAGGATCGAAAGATTTGGACATCAGTGTCTCTACAGATCTTGTTCCTCAAAATAATGGACAGCATAATGTGATGCAAAATTCTACTTCACTCGATGTTGGTTACGGTGAAAGAAATGAGACTGATGGTGATACTGGTAATTTGGAAAATGGAATGGTTTCCAAAGATCAAATATATGTTTCTGAAAGTTTTGATGAACGAGTTGTGACTGATGTTGGTTTGGGGTGGAAGATGGTGATGCATGAGGAAAGCCAAAGCTATTATTACTGGAACACTGAAACTGGTGAAACTTCATGGGAAGTGCCCCAGGTCTTGGCTCATGCAGATCAGTTAACTAATGACCCAACACCTCATGCTTCTGTCAATGATAAAACAGAGGGTACTGCTGTTGGTGACAATGTCCTCTCAACTGTGATGCAGGACACTTCTGCTGCTTTCACAACTGACACCTCTTTGGAAGCCACAAGGATTTCTCATAAAGAGTTGTATGGTCATGGGTCCCAAATGAATGGAGGTACTGTTGAATGTGTAAATCAAAATCAGGGTTCTGATATTAATGGAAATGAATTGACAAGAAATGATGGTCATATGAGTTTATCTGATGACGAACATCATTCATCTGTTTCCAAGTTTAGTGTTGAAAAACAGCAAGTGGACATTGAGTTTCCTTCTCATCTTGTAAAACAGTGTGAGAGTTTGTTAGAGAGGATGGAATCCCTGAAAAAGTATGTATATAATAACTTTAGCTGTGCTGTATTTTATTTATTTCAAGTATTTTATTTGATTATTTATTTCATAGTGTGAAAAGCTTATTTCTTCCAGTTCCAGATTTAAGTAACTAATAGAATACTACACAGGTCAAACGAAAATCTGCAAGTCCACGACTTCTTATCGAAGTACATGCTAGAGATTGAGATTAGACTCTCTGATATTAGGTGTCTTGCTTCATATGGATCATCTTTGCTTCCTTTCTGGGTGCATTCTGACACAAAGATAAAATTACTTGAAAGTTTAATCAACGATGATTTGCTTGAAACTGGTAAATCTTCACAAGATGAAGTTGAGGATAAACATGTCCCTGTCTCTGAAGAATTGGGTGACCAACTGAATGGCATGGGACATGAGTCTGAAGTAGACCACAATATGAACAAAGGCAGCCTTCTTACTTCTGATGTTTCTAATGGATCTCAGGGTGATGCTTCGGCTGTAGTTGTAGAAGATTTCAACAATAAACTTTTTACCAATGGTCACTATGTTCCATTGTCTAGTTCTACAGGTAGTCATATGGAAACAGGTGTAGAAATTAATTCAAAAGTTGAAGCCATTATAAATCCTCAGGAACCAATTCATAAACATGGGAATATCACCGGGGAAGATGATGATATGGATGTTGATATGGAAGTTGAAGATATCAATTCCTCGGACAATACTACTGTCATAGATGTGTCTGCTGCAAAGGATTCTGTGCAAGTAGATCAAGTGGTTCAGTTGAATCCACCTATTGACTATCATTCTGCGTTGCTTGAAGAGGGTGAGTTTGTTGTTCCCCCCCCACCAGATGATGAATGGATTCCTCCTCCACCCCCTGATAATGAGCATGTGCCTCCTCCACCCCCTGATAATGAGCATGTGCCTCCACCACCACCACCACCAGACAATGATCAGGTGCCTCCTCCACCCGGTGATCCACTAGCACCTTCTTACAGTGTTCTACCATCTTATGCAGAGACAGGGCAGCCCCTTTCCTATGCTCAATATACACTATCTTACCCTGGTGTTGCTGTTGAATATTATGGTCAGACAGCTGCTGAAGTCTCAAGTAGTAATATATATGGACAAATTGCTATGCCCCCTGCACAGATTTACTATAATACTGCAGTTCCTAACATGTATAGTGAAAATCCTCAAGTTATGATCAATCCAACTGACACTGTTGCTTATTATGATGTTCAAGATGGTACGTTTGTTTTGGTACCATATTGATAGTGAAGTAGTTTCTATTTTTCTTATACTGTATATATTCCTTTCCGACTATGAGTAATTCCAACATTTTTTTAAAAACAATGTGGTTTCATTTAATTTTTCAGGAGCTGGTTCGAAGTCCATACCTGCTATCAATATTAACGATTCTGGTGTTGGTGGAGCCACGTGGGTATCTAGTGATGTTCCATCCACCTCATCTAGCATCCATGCACCTGCAACTGTTTCAGTTGATGAAGGCGTGTCATTACCTCCGGCTACTTCTGAATCTGCTGCAGAAAATAATGCCTCATCATTAGTTTCTAAAGCTCCAACAAAAGGTACAGATGTTAAGCAAGTCTAGTGTTACTGGTTGATTGATCCTGTTTCAAATTTAGCTTGTAAAATTGAGACAGACTGATTGGTTTTGTTGGCAATCTAAGGGTTCTAGTACACATTCCCAGGTTTATTAGGTCTTATATTATGTTTTTCAGAATTGATTATATTCAATTACAATTACTTGGTAGTGTTGTTTGAAAACCCGTGATTGGCTGACAGTAATATTAGTGATTTATTTGTCAACACACCTTTCCATTTGTGGATTTTGAGGTTAATTCATGTATGAATTTTTCAACTAGTCCACTCTTAGAACAATGCATTTTTTGTATTGTTGATATCTATTGCTTATAATTAGGTTTATTTATTTTTCAAGCATCTGCATACACTTTCTTAAGTGTTTTTATTTGTTCATCCTTGAAAATTTGAAATGTGATTGTTGACTGCTGTTCATGCCCCTACGAAGCTACATGATAAAAATCCTGCATTCTTGATTACTTAACTTCCTTTCCTTGTTCTCTCAGTTGTACGCAGTAGGAAGCGGGCAGTTGCAGTTGGATCCTCGTTAAAGTCTAATAAGAAGGTTTCTAGTTTGGTAGACAAGGTATATTTTCTTATTTCATTCGCTGGATTATTTCCTTTTCAATGTGAAATTGATCTTAGTTTCTAATATTTGACCTGCTCTGTTTCTTTTGTTTTTCATTATTAGTGGAAGGCAGCCAAAGAGGAGATGCTTGAAGAAGAGGAAGAACCTGATAGTGTGTTTGAGGTCTTAGAAAGAAAGCGCCAAAGGGAAATAGAGGTTTGCATGTGGAACTTATTTTAATAGAACATTGCAATCTTTCGAATTCTTGTCTCAATTTCCTTTGATTTTAGGAGTGGCATGCCAAGCAAATTGCAAGTGGAGAGGCCAAAGATAATGCTAATTTTCAGCCTCTAGGTGGTGATTGGTATGGGACTCCAGAAACCTTTGATTTCACATCCTCCCATTGTCCATCTTGCACACAATAATGAGATTTCTTGTTTTATTTAGGCGAGAGAAAGTCAAACGCAAGAGAGCACAAGCAGCAAAAGAATCTGTTGGTAAATCGCAAGATGCTATTCAACAACAGCCTGATCTGAATGAACTCGCGAAGGGTCTCCCGACTAATTGGCAGGTGTGTTTTCATTATCCTTTCTAATGTGCTTTGTTTAAAAAATCTAACGTAGTATATTAGTTTGTGAATTTGATATTGCTAGTAGTCAATCTTTTGTATGGTGGGAAATTGCACTAAATTCTCTTTAGTTTAGACATCTTTAGGAATCGGTCTGCTATACCTTTTTTAGATTCTATGGGATCCATGAGTTTTGGTTTATGTTCCCTCATGGATTTTTGGTATTTCTCTTTCTATTTTATGATTTTCTTTGATTAGCTGCAAATCATTGATGTACTATGGGGTGTCAATGTTGTTGAGATGTCATTTGTTCCATAGTGATGTAAGCTGGTCAAAATTAAAAAAAAAAGTATTAGTTTGTGAAATGCTGCAATATCTGTTGTCGTCACTTCTAAGCAAACTTTGAGGGAGAAATTTGATTTGAGGATGGGTTAAAGCATTTCTGATTACAGAGTTTATATTTCTTCTTCAATTGAACTAACTTGGGTTACTACTTGAGTGTTCTCAACTAGTTAACTTGTTGCCATTTTGCGGTTGTACCCGTTATAGTCGTGTTTGGTTTATGTTTTCGTTGTGATTTTCGAAAGCAAATAGTCATAACCACAACTTCTATAGACCGAACGTGATTCATTTTTTCAATACTTAAGTGATTTAATACTATGAATTGATTCATATTTATCTTATTCGTTTTTCCTTGCCTTTCAGGCTTACTGGGACGATAGCACAAAGCAAGTTTATTATGGTAACACTATCACCTCGGAGACAACATGGACTAGGCCAACAAGATAATTATGTTTTAATACTCTTGAACATTTTGTTTCTCTTTTCTCGTATTATGTTACGAGGTTTTAATTAGTTTTGGGGGCTTACTAGAAAATCATGATATTTGATTTGTTCTTTACTTTTTTGTTTATTGCGGCAGCGCACTTTTTTTTCTTTGAAAGAAGGGGTTCAGAATTGCACCATGTCAAATATTCTTATTCTGGACCAATTTTTTTTGTGTATAATCCAAAGGAAAGTAGGGGATTTTAATGACCAGAAAGTTTTAAGACCTAGGATAGTTAAAATAATTAATAAATAAATACAAATTTTTCATAAGTTAAAATTAATTTGTATATAAATTAAAAATTTTCTTTTTTACATGGAGAGTAAGATGTGAGGAATTTTTTTTCTATTATAAATAGAGACTAAATTAAAATAATGTTTTTTCTCCTTCCATGTTTTCTTGCAATAGAGAAGGAATAATTTAGCTCAAAGAATAATTTTAAAATAATTTTTTATTTATTTTTACTTATATATATATATTATAAATTTAAAGTTTAAAGAGTAGGTCAAATTTTTACTGTTAAATTAAAGGAGTTGTATAATTGGAATGAAAAATAACTCAAATTTAAAGAAAATTATATTTTTCTATGTAAAAAACTTGTCAATTTAATTTTTTTCTTTTAACAGAATCAGAAACTAAAATTCAACTCATTAAAGAATTTAAAATAAAAATTAATGTATTAAAAAAAATACACAAGTTTTAATATGAAGTTTCTTGATAATAGATCATAGGGAGACAACGAGGAATTATTTATGAAAGGACTAATATAAAAAATAGAATTTAAAATTAATTTATTAAATTAAACTCAAAAATAATAATAATAATAAATAACATAAAACTAGATCGATTTAGCAAGAGAAAAGAGATTCTTACTTTAATATGTTAAGAAAATTACTAGTTTTTGTTATATATTTAAATATCACATGTTTAAAGTTTTAAAAATGCATTGTGACTCTAAAATTTTGTTAAAACAAAATAAAATTGAGAATAATCAAAAGGTGATATATGTATCTTCATACCATCATGAAATCATGAGCCTTTTAAAATATGAAAAAGATTAATCAACCCAAATAAAACATGTAAGAGAATCTCACTGTACCAATCAACTTTTTATCAGGTTTGTAAAGTGATCCACAATTTAGAATGAAATGCTTGTAAGATGGAGATGATTTTCTAGACACAGACAAGTGTCGAATAATCACGTTTAATATTGTGTATTCCATGATTACATTGTTGTGTAACTTTTCAGGACAAAGTATTGTTTCTTCCAATGATAGTGGAAAGGTAAGAGATGAAAACTCCATGTAAAGTATCATGCTAATTTGTAAGAGTTAGGTAGAAAAGTATAACTACTTCAGTAATGCCAAGGTTAACCAGATAGTGATGTAATTTGATACTATACGATATTTCCTCACATACTTAATGTTCAAGCGGAATTTAATTAGAGACATACAAAATTCTGCGCATTACATCATCTTACGCAAGCCCAGAACCTCAGTTGACCAATGTAATCTACGGTATGCATGTATGGGAGAGGAAATTAAAGAATACTTCAAGCAAAGCACGCATTACTGGTGGCCAATTCTTCACCTTCTTCGGTCATCCCCGTATCTGTCGTCGGTTTCCTTATCCTTTAAGAAGCCAAGAAAAGCAAGAAACCCGAAAAAGAAGAATCCACCAGACCAGTTGCCTCCGCCTCCTCCTCCTCCACCACCACCATCATCGTCATCACGAGGTGGAAATCCAGTTCCTCCATCGTCAAGTTGTGGTGACTTCTCCTTGCCTGAAAATTGAATTAAACCATGATGTTGATGGACAATCTAGAACATGCTTGGGAAGAGTGAGAGTATTATTAGTAAGAAATAACATTTAGGTGTTTCATACAAGTGGCACAAAGCAAAATGGAGTTAACTTTATTTTTGAAGGACTTTTGCTCAATTTTCCATGTTCATGAGCAGGATACTTCTTTTATAAGGGAAAATAGAGGCTTGTTTGGAGAAACTTCACCATAAGCACTTTTAGAGAGAAAAGTAGAAAGGAAAAATGGAATTAGTTTCTGCATAAAGTAAAATGTTTATTTCATACATGAGTAAATTTGTAGAAGTCATATTTTATCAGCTTTTCCAAAATCTAATTTTTAACTCATGTATAAGATAAGTTTAGGTTATGAAAAAACTAAATTTTGTTCTCTCCTAGACTTTTGAAGAAATTTCTTCTAAACAGGTCCTGTGTCCTTAATTATTAGTTAAAAATAGACAAATAAATTGCAAAAAAAGAAGGGATATGCCTGACTAAAGAACTCAAAAAATCAATAATGATGGTCATCAGCATTTACCAGGAATATGAGTAATTGTTGGAGCCTGGCGAGTAACAGTTTGGGTTTGCTCTGCACCACATCTTGCATTCTGCATATATCAGAGGATGTTAGTAAATGGATAATCGATAATATATTGTGTTTTTTATTACTATGAAAATATGAGATTCCAACTAATATGTCAAAATTTTAAGCATTTTTTAGTATAAAAATGGGGGAATAATAGCATGAAAAATGTCAACAGCTAAAGGGACTAAAAGTATAGAAATTGATAAGCTTGGATAGTGCTTAGATAGTTTCTGACAGAAGACAAATAAACATCAAAACATGCAAATTTTGGATGCACATTAATGCATGATATTTAATGCCTTAAAGTAGAATGCCACAACACGAGTCAAAATCAATATACAATGGGATTTTTTTCCATTCATTTATTCCATGCCCTAAATGTCTATGAAAGACAATTTGCCTCTAATGAAGTTTTCCTCGAGTGGTTAGACTTTATATGCCTTATAAGTGAAACCAAAATAAACAAGATCTATGTGTAAAATATATTCAAAGTTAGGGAACTTATAGCCAACTGGAAGTGTTAAAATAGAATCAAAGATGAACTTAAGAAAGAAAAGAAAATTACCAAAGCTGCAGCACATATTATAGTTGCTGTGTGAGTAGAACGAGCTCTTGTACCAAATGAAAAACGTGTACAACTTGGAGGAGATATTGAGTTATTAGTTGTCAATAATCGTCTTGGTAAGCTCAATGAGGTAACAACATTCTGCTCAATGTGGTGGCCTCTTCTCACTATTAACAAAAATACAATCACTTCATCATCGCAAAACTTAGAAAATTTAATTTAGGAAGAAATGGAATAGAATTAGGGAATGGACAAGGTTACATTAATCACTGTAATCCATACAAATAGAGAGAAAAAATGTATATGAAAGCAGTTGATTTTACACAATCGTGCACAATGAGACAGCCTAAACTAAACCTTCACCTCAAACTGAATCCAATCCATTGTGCAATCAGCAAATTAGATGCAATTTTACATGAAAGTGGGTGTGTTAAAAATATGAGAGTTGAAACTTCTGGTCACACTAACACAACCAAAAACTTCTTTTGCCAGGATCTCACATGCCTATAAAGTATAAAAGAGCTTAAGGGCTTTCTACGCATAAAATGAGATAGAAGATATAGTTCAATAAATATTTCTCCAAGGATTTCACCGTGCAGGCATTGTGATGCAGATGCAAAATAAAAGTGACGAGCAGCTGTAATTTCCCCACAAGTTTAAATTGAAATGCAACAGAAGTCTGAAATTATCAATACCTGGTGGTAATATGGGCAAAGATGCAACTGCACTAGTAGCCAACATTGATAACCAGACAGGAAGAGAACTGACATGAAAACAAAACTTTACTTTAGAAAAACATAAGTTATAAGTGTAACTGAAGACAATAAAAGATAATATCATTAATCAATATCTAAAGGCGGAGAAAGTCTCCAATAAACCTCGAAGATGATAGTAAAAGATCAAAAGGGCCAAGACTGGACACTCATCATGGGTTATCTATAAATTTTTTTTATGAAAAAAATGTTTAGGTTGTGGGGAGGGCAGAAGGTTGAAGATGAGCTCCATTGATATAATTTTATAGTTAAGTGGTGATTAGATTGCCAGCAGATTCTATTGTTCATTGCAAATAAGAAATCAATTTGCCACCTTCTACTCTTCACAGTTCGGCTTTATTAATTTAAAAAACATTCTCCACCACTTCCTATCCATCTTGTTTAATGTGAGAAATTTCATAGGAGGGAAAACACAAACAACAAAAACCACTAGTAAGAGGAAATCAGAAATTTCTTAAGTAGAAAGCATTCATTGTCGAATAATTGCAATCAAAATAGCTATACACCAGTCCCAAGTTCTTATTCACTCTGCCATATATCCTACGAATCTAGGGAAAATGCTCCGTCAACATCCAAACATTTTACACCGCTATCCAAGAATAGAATATGAATCGTTGCCAAATAATTAAATGAGTTTGACATCTCCAACTCTAGTCAACTTGCCATTCATCAAACTCATTAAGAGACAAAGCAACATATGTTCAGATGATAATAAAAAATTCTTCACCTTGTTAGAATTTATCCAAATTAAAACCCTATATCACAATTCACTCCAATAATACACAATTGGCTTCAGCAGATTTAAAATTCTTATCCTTTGGCACAAGTACGAAACCCCTTAAAAGCTATTTCCACAACCTCTAAAATTCAAATTTTCTGCATACACAACACCCTCGAACATAAGTAAAGAAAATAATTATGCACCTCAACACAAACACAAGATCATGTAAGAAGAAAAACTACGTCGTTAATCAACGCTTGTACTGAAACTCAACCGCAGAATTTACAATAGAACAAACCAACCGCACGGCAACAAAGGGTAACGAAAAAGACGGTTAAAATTGAACCTTAACGGCGATGTCATAGAAAGGAACAAAAAATGTTACCGTATCACGCGCAGCCGTCGATTTCTTTCGAATTCACGAGTTGCCTGAACGAGAAAGTATGGAGGGATTGTGAAATTTAGTTTCAATTGGGAGCTCCGTGTGAGAAGAGGAAACCCTAATGGAACAGAGGACGAAGATGATAGAGAGAAGAGAAGAACCAAATTGGTCCCAATTTCACAAGAAACCTTGCAAATTACATCCACATCTTTATTTATTTATTATTATTATTATTATTAGTTGAAACTTAGTTATGTATATCCACTTTTTCTTTTTTATATATAGTAATAAAAAGAACAGTTTACAAAAATAAAAGAACAATTATGGCAATGGTTATCAATATTATTTTAATTTCTAAAAAATAATTATTCTCTTTTTTTAAGCATAATACACAGTAATACATGATGATAAAATAATAAAAATAATTATCACAAAGCATAAAATTGTAAGTTAAGAAAATGTATCTCTAGATTTTAAAATTAAAATAATAAGAAATATATAATAAAAAAGTTACAAAAATATACTTTTTATTAATTTTCATAATTATTATAAGTAATAGTAATAAGATAAAATATTTTTATTTGAATTGAAACTTATAAGCTAATCAAATTTATACAGATAAATAACTTTTATTTTTATTTGAATCTTCATTATTTTTTTACTTAATTTGTTTTTAATAAAAAATTACATTTTATTTCCACCATTAAATTCTATTAATATTAATATTGATATGGCTATTAATTCTTTACATTATCAATGTATTTATTTTATTATTTTTTACATAAATAAATTTATTAATTTTTTAATTGTTCTTTCATAATTTTTTTTATTGATTTAGATATTTTTTTTTTATATTTAGTTCCTATCATTAATTTTTTACTTTTAATATTTATGTGAGGATTAAAATTATTTTTTAAGTCTTTAATAAATTTGTCAGTCAATGAATTAAATATATGATTTTATTTTTAATTAATAAATATTATCAAAGTTATAATTATATTTTTATTTTAATGAAATACATATTATTTATATAAATAAAAAATTATTCTGTAATAATAAAATAGATAATACCTAAAAATCAGTTAAAATATTTAAGAAATAACTTATTATTACATAAAATAAATTTCTTTCAACAAAATATATTTTTATCAATTTTAAAATTATCAATTATCTCATGTATAAAAAATAACAAAATTAGAACTAGAGTTTAATCTCTAACCTTCATTATAACATATTTAATAGAATGTTTATTACCTAAAGATATTTTTAAATAATATTTGTAATTAATTATGATAAAACTAATTTGAATTTTTTATTGGTGACTGTACGTGTTAAATTTGTAAGTACTTTAATCTTTAATTTAATCCAAACTTTCATTTATTTTAAAAATAGTATTTACTAAGGATTTATTCCCTAAATATTCTTTTATTACCAATATATTTTCAAAAGTGTTTATGATCCCACTTATTAAATATTATCTTGACTTTTTTTTAAAAGAAAATCTGTTATTTCATTCAAAAAAATGTTTAAATTTTAAAATTCGTCAAACTATTCTTGCAAACTTTTAATTGTATAGATATTTTTGAAATAAAATTTAATTTATTTATCATTATTAATTTTAAATAACTCTTACATATATTATTAATTTTAATTATTTAATTAGTTATTTGGTTTTTACGTAAAAGAAAATAATATCTAAATCTTTACTTTGAAAATAATATATTTTCTAGAAAAACTTAAACCACCATTTTATTTTGTAAAATTTTAAGGCAGATCTAATATAATTTAAAAATTCTGCATGCAAATATATTTTTCCACATTATTCTTTTGTTCCACAATTCCTATAAATTTGAGAAAAATAATCATAAACTGAAAAAGAAAGGATTATCCAAATCATTTATCAAAGTCAGAAAGTTTCTCGAGAAGAATGTCTCTTCCTCAACCCAATCACATCGCTCAACTTCATCAGCATGAGGTTTTTCTTCTTACTTAATCATCAATTAATATATATATTCTTAATTAATTCTTTTTAATTCAAGTATGCAAGGAAGGATGTTATGAAAATTTATTATTATCATTAAAAAATAAATTTTATCATCCAGAAATATTTTTCACGAAATTATTTTTATGAAGAAAAAAAAAATTATTCATTAAATATTTTTTACAGATTTATTTTTATGAAAATTTTTCATAAATTTATTTGTGAAAAATTTTATATAAAAAATTTTTTTACATCTGTATAAAAAATTTCCTACTAATTTTTTATTTACAAATTTGTGGTGATAGGAAATTTTTTCGATGAAAAATTTTAATTACAAATACTAAATCGTAAAAAAAATTATAAAAAAAATTGTAAACAAAATTATTTTATCCACAAAATTTATTTATTATCTATAGATTTTATTTTTAAATAAATAATTAATTCTTTATAAATACATGTATATAAAATTAAGTTAATAAATTTTATTTAAATTATTTTTTTAATTATTTTAGGATAAAATAAATATTTTAAAATATAAATAATGTATTTAATTAATTGTAAATAACTAATGTTTATGATATAATAGTAACATATCCTCTACCTGTAACTAACTTTTGAATATAACTAATTTTTTGAAAATAATTAACTAATTTTTGTTTTATATAATTTTTTTCAATATTTTTCTTAATATTATAATTAATGTCTAAATTTAAAATATAGTCATGTAGATAAGTTTTTTTTATATATAATTTTCTTAATTTTTTACCATCTCTTTATATATCAGAATTTAAAATGTAGATATGTTTTATATAATTTTTTTAATAATTTTTCTAACAGATATTTTTATTATTTTATTATAGTTTCGATTGAGATATTCAGAGTCTAATATAAAAAATTAAAATATTAATAAACTATTTAGAGAAAATTAATATTATAAGAATTATTATTTTTTTATATTAACTTTTTATTTGTGTTAATCACAAAATAATATTAATGTTCTAGTTTTTCAAAATTAAAAATTTTGGGCTTTTTGGTTGTATCAGGTTCCTAGTACGAACCAAGTCTCCATTCCTCAGAATCATGTTCTTCAAAATCCAGCCATGTCATTGGATGAAATATTATCCAAAGATGACTTTAATTGGGTTGATGTGTTGAACTACGCAAACAACTTACCACCACAAACAACCAACAATTCAAATGAAGTTTCATTGAATCACTCCAATAACTCACCCACAACTGTTGCTCGCAAGGAATGCAAACATTGGACAGAAGATGAACACAGGTACTTTTTAATTCAACTTTTAATATTTTATTTTCTATCATCTCAATTTTATATGTGTTGGGAAGATTATATGTGGATTAAAGAAGAAATTAATATATTTTTTTTCAGATTATTTCTCGTAGGACTTGCCAAATATGGTCGAACAAATTGGAAAAAAATTTCACAACATGTTCTTCCCTGGAAAACTCCAAGTCAAATTGCAAGCCACAGTCAAAAGTACTTCCTTCGTCAATCAAATAATGAGAAGAAAAAAAGGAAAAGCATTCACGATACAACGCTACAAGACATTACTATTATTAGTGATCCTCACTACATTAATCAACATGCGCGGGTTTCTCCTGCTACAAATTTTACAATGCAACCACCAAAATGAAAGTAACACAAAATTTGAAACATTTCAACTCCATCTTTCATTCACAACTTTGTTACAAGTTCAGCTTATAATCGTTCAAGATCATTTTATCTCTTTTAACCTGAGGAGAGTGGGTCTTATGTGGTTAGAGTTATTAGTCTTTCATTCTTATTATATATTGGCGGTTGTAAGCACTTGTTTATACATTTGACGTAACTCTCTTATACTGAGTTTTTATCTTAATAGAATTTGATTGATTGACTTGTGCCCGTGGGTTTCTACTTCTTATATATTGAGAAGATTTATCTACGTTAAAAATATTGGTGTTCTCTTTTGTTATTATCTTGTCATTACTCCTTATAGGTTCTTGCCGTTCTTGCAAGTTTGAGAAAATTATTTTCACTACATATTTGTATTTTTGGTTGTTGTATTATTGTTTTTCCAACTTAGGTCAATTTGTATATAATGGATGATGCGATATTATATCATGTTTTTCCAATTTCGCTGAAAAGAAAAACGCTCAATTGGTTTTCAACATTTCTCCTAAACTCAATTGATTGTTTTGATACCCTAATCGACACATTTATAACCTAATTTGGAACTAGCAAGTCACATCCATTGACACCTCTTGCTTTAATTAACATACGGCAAGAGAACTATTGTGTGTATTCATGAATAAATATTATAAGATTTACTTAAAAATTCAAAGTTTCAACCTCGCGATAGTCATCTACAATTTGGTGACGGTGCTACAATTAAGATAGTTTACATATGACCTATTTCATTGACCTGTCAAAAGAGTAAATGGACCAATAAGTTATCGAAGTTTTTTTTGGATATATTAATATACACCGCATCATATTTGCAATACCTTATAACTTAACTATATAAAGATTTTAATACATTAGAAATGATCTTTTCTTTAAAAGTTTTAATTAAATAGATTTAGATATTGAAAAAAAATAAACTTAGTTATACAATTTAGAAAAAAAAATAAAAATATTACAAATAAATAAAATAATATTATTTTAAAAAAAATCTAAAAAATAAATTTAGTCTTATATTTAAATTTCATCAAGTATAATTATTATAATAAAATATTAAAATAATATTATTTTTAAAAAACATTTAAAAAATAAATTTAATTTTGTAATTAAATTTTGTTGAAGTATAATTCTGTAATAAATATTAAAATAATATTATTTTTAAAAAAAATTAAAAATAAATTTAATCTTATAATTAAATTTCATCAAATTATGATTTTGTAATAAAATATTAAATTAATATTATTTAAAAAAAAAAATATAATATTAATAATAATTATTTAAAAATTTTATATTTAATATATTTATATTATTCAATTTTTATTAATAATAATTTTTAAAATTATATATTAATATATATTTATAAAATATAATAAAAAATTATTATTTATGTAATTATTTAAATATATTCAGATAATTTAATATATATTTACATAATATATTAATTTTATTATTTTATATATAAATATTATTTAAATTTTAAAATTAAAATTTTTATTTTTTATTTTTATTTTTTCATATTAAAAATAAAAATATTTACACAAAATTTAATCTTATAATTAAATTTTATATTATATTTTATGAAAGTACAATTTTATAATAAAATATTAAAATAATATTATTTAAAAAAAAAAAATCTAAGTAGATTTAATCTTATGATTAAATTTTATCAAAATTAATAAAATATTAAAATAATATTACTTTTAAAATAATTAAAATTTAAATTCAGTTTTATAATTAAATTTTATTAAAATTTAATTATATAATAAAATATTAAAATAATATTATTTTTTAAAAATTTAAGAATTAAATTCAGTTTTATAATTAAATTTTATTAAAATATAATTATATAATAAAATATTAAAATAATATTATTTAAAAAAAGTCATAAATTTTTCTTTATTATTTATTTTTATAATAAATAATTATACCAATACAATAGTTTAAAAATTTCTCTTTTTCATAGGAATACTTTTTTTATGAAAATATATGTTAGATAAAAAAAAAAAAATCCAAACTTTCATTTATTTTAAAAATAATACCTACTAAGCATTTATTTCCTAAATATTATTTTATTACTTATATATTTAAAAAAGTGTTTATGATCCTGCTTATTAAATAGTTGTCATCCATACATTTTTAATTTCAATTTTTTTAAAATATAAATCTGTTATTTTATTTAAAAAAATAAGTTCGAAAATACAATTTAATTAGTTTTTTGTTTTTCCATAGAAGGTAAGAGAAAATAATATCTAAATCTTCATTTTCAAATAATATCTTTTCTAGAAAAAAAATTAAACTATAACATTTCAGTTTTAAAATCTAAGTCATTTCTAAAATTTATATAACAAATTTGCATGCAAATATTCTTTTCACTTTATTTCTTTGTTCAAAGATTCCTATACATTTGAGAAAATAATCAGAAAGTGAAAAAGAAAGGAAAAAATTACTCAAATTATTACCAAACTCAGAAAGCATTGAAAGAAGAAGGTATTCTTAATTTTTTTTTTAATTCAAATTTGTAAGGACGGATGTTGTGAAAATGTATTATTTTCTAAATTCAACACATTTTCAAAGGATAATAATAAGGTGAGGTATTTTTTGATAGATTAATTTTTGGTGTAGTATATTTCTATCCATTTTTTTATGAAAGTTATGAGATGTAACGATTAAAATTTTTTGAAATTTAAAAATTATTATTATTATTATTATTATATTCACTATATTAATAAGTTTAATTATCCATAAGATATTTTTTATGATTTTTTTTTAAAAAAGAAAATTAATTATTCATTAAATATTTTTTATAGATTTTTTTTTTATGAAAATTTTTTATAAATATTTTTTTAAAAATTTTTCATTAATTTGTTTGTGGAAAATTTCTCATGAATTTGTTTGTAGAAAATTTTCATGAATATTTTGTAGAAAATTTCCCATGGTGAAAAATTTCTCATAAATATTTTGTAAAAAATTTCCTATGGACATTTTGTGAAAAATTTCCTATGAATATTTTGTGAAAAATTTCTTACTAGTCTTTTACCCACACAAATTTGTAGGTAAAAGGTTAGTAGGAAATTTTCCACCAAAAATTCATAGGAAATTTTCTACAAACAAATACATGAGAAATTTCCCACAAACAAATCCATGAGAAATTTTTTCATAAATAAATTTATGAAAAATTTCCTACAAATAAATTTATGAAAATTTTTTATAAAAATAAATCTGTAAAAAATATTTAATGGATAATTATTTTTTTTTAAAAAATCCGTAAAAAATATTTCATGAATAATTAAATTTATTTTTTAATAATTATTAAAAAAATTATATAATTTTATTTTTATTATATTTAAAAATATGTAAGAATAAACATTATTATTATGAAATTAAAAAATATAATATTAATATTTCTTATGTAATAATAATCAAATAATAAATATTATCTATTGATATTATGACAGATATTATTCATAAAATTTATAATAAGTATTACTTACATATTATTCTATAAGTATTATTTACGAGTAATAAATAATATTTACGAATATTTCGATAAATATTATTTGGTATTAGCTATTGATTAACAACAAATATTTTTTATAAATTATTTAGTATATATTTTGTATGGATATATTAGTAAATATTATCTACGGAAAATATCGTAAATATTTTAAATGTAAAAAAAATTGATAAAATCATTTTACTTATATATATATATATATATATATATTTTTATCTAAAAATTTTCTCTATAAATAATTAATTAATTCTTTGTAATGAAATATATAATAAATATATGTATATAAGTTAATAATTTTTATTTAAATTAATTTTTAATTATTTTAGTATAAAATAAATATTTTAAAAAATTATAAAATAACTAATATTTATGAGATAATACTTACACATTTTCAATGTGTAACTAAATTTTAAATATAACTAACTTTTGAATTTAAAGTATAATTAACTAGAAGAAGTTTTGTTTTATATAATTTTTTCAATATTTTTCTTAATATTTATACCGTCTGTACATATAAATAAATTCTAATTTTAAAATATAGTTAAGTAGATAAAATTTTGTTGTATATAATTTTATTAATATTTATATTTTTTCTTCATATAATCAATTTATTAATTTAAAATATAGTTATGTTTTATATAATTATTTTAGTGATTTAATTTTTATTATATTTTTAATTATCTTATTGCAGTATCGATTTAGTATTCGAGATCTAATATAAAAATTAAAAATATCAATAAATTATTTAGAGAAAACTAATATTGTAAGAATAATTATTTTTTATATTAATTTTTAATTTTTGTTAATTATAAAGCAACATTAATGTTTTAGTTTTTCAAAATAAAAAGTTTCAGGTTTCTTGGTTTTATCAGGTTCCTAGTGGTGGCAAGTGTCCATTCCCTGGAATCATGAAGAAGGTATTTTATTTTTTTATAAATTTTAAAGGAAAAAATTATATATTAATTAAAAAAATGATAAAATTAAGTTTTCATATCAACATCACGACGTTCAAATCAAACTAGTTTTAAGGTAAGTAATAATGTGGAACTATAATAATATTTGTATATATTAAATAGAATAATGTTTGAACGAAATTTTTTATCAGGTTTAGATAAAAAGATTAAAGCAGAAAATAAAAAAAAATATTAATTTTATTCGTAAAATGATACAATAAAACATGAAAAATTATATATTATTATACTAATATATTTTATTATTTCGAAAAAAATATTAAAAATTGTTTTAATATTTCATAAACAAGTAACGAAAAAATAATATTAATAATAAATAAAATTTATTAATTAGAAATAAAATAATTTCTCTTTTTTATTTATTTATTTTCAAATAACTTTTTTATTTTCGCTCCTTTTAATTATATTGTTATCTTTTACCAAATCGAACATACATCACGTCTCCATCCTTTAAATAGTATATTATCCAAACATTAACTATTTATTAATAAATTGTTTTATAATTGTTAAAATATTTTTCATTTTATTATTTTTTATATCATCTCTCACTAAATTTAAAAATCATTTTTTAAAAAAATGCATGATTTTTTTTTATATAAAAAAAAAGTTAGTCTTAAAATATGACAAAAAGCCTAATTTTTTTAACATATTTAAAAGCTGTACTAATTTACCAAAATTTGTAGAAATTTTTTGCAAACTTAATGAAAAATAACAAAAAAAAAAGTAAAATAAAATTATAAAAGGGAATTAATGTAATAATTAACTTATAAAATATATTATATCGGATATTAGGTTTTCACACCGACAAAACTAGGCGATATATTTATTTTCTCCTGAAACTTGTTGGAAAATTAAATAATTTGAGAAAGTAAAATCCACAAAAAAATAATATTTCCAGAAAATTCTCTATAAAAAATTTTACTAAAATAAAATCAAATAAACTTCTAAAAAAATTAAAACTAATTTATAGATTAGAAATTTTCTTTTGTAATTTATTTAATTTTTATTTTTTAATTTAAGTATAATTAATTTTAATTTATGAAGAAATTATTTTATATTTATTTTTTATTATCTGTTTTAGGAAAATTTGTGACATTTATCTATAAATTTGTTAAATAGACTCTTTTGGATAATTAAAGTAATTAAAAAAACAGTTTGTGTCATATAGATTTTAGATTATAAGGGCAATAATATACAATTAATAAAGGTTATATTGGTTTTTATAAAAGTGAACACCAAAAGCCCTTTAAAGAAAATTATTCATATATTTATGAATAATGCTTTGATAGGAAAGGTTGCATGAATAATATAGTCATAGAAAGTAGTAGAGGAATAGTGGTGTCATTAAAAAATTTATTGTTATTGTATATGTCATATATCTACAATTTAAATTCAAATAAATTGTAATTAAAAAAAAAAGACAAAATAAAACATTTACAATTTGAATTTAAATATATCATAGCATAATAATCCATCTAAATCCTACAATTTAAATTCAAATAAAATGTAATTAAAAAAAAGAGACAAATAAAACATTTACAATTTGAATTTAAATATATCATAGCATAATATTCCATCTAAATCCTACAAAAGAAGAGAGAAGAATGGTTAAGAACAAGTAAAATAAATGTTTCCACTATTTATTAACTTGTTCAAAGTCATTTCACTATTATAATTGTTTATATTTTATGTAAATTTTTTATGGATTTTCTATATAAAAAAATTCATGAAATAATTTTATCACAAAAGTATATGTAACTTTTTATATCATTAATAAATTAAAGAAATCATAAATAAGTTCCATACAAGGGATGGATGTTTGTATATATAACTGTAAGCATATGTAAATAGAGTAAATAATAAATTTGGTCATAAAAAAAAGTATAAAACGTTGTCACTATAATCTTTGAAAGTAACAAAAACTAAAAAAAAAATGAAGTCCTTGAAAAAATACAATCTGTGATTGATTTTAGTCAAAAATTGAAAAAAGTTAGATGAGTTAATTGAAAAAGTGATGATAAAAAGTTAAAATTTAGGGTCTAAATCGATGAGAAAAAGACTTAATTTTTAACTTTCTTATTTTGAAAGATTAATACGGCAACGTTTTATAGTTTCAGACTAAATGCATGGTTTACTTATTTGCATGTGCAAGCTTTATTCTTTACAGTGGAAGCTATTGAGCTTGGAGAGAGTCACTGATTGGACCAACTTTTGATCCTAATTCAGCGAGGTTGGAACCGATCGATTTGCCGCGACGCATGTCGGAAGACCGGTGGTGGCGACATCTAAAGGAACCGGCATGGGTGGTGGGAGAGCATAGACAATTCATTCTAGTATTTGAGGTTCTTCTGGTTGTGTTTGAAGATGTTGGTGACACAAGCATGTGTGAGTTCTTTTTTAAGGTTTCCACGTCCAACTCCGGGAGTCTATTCAGCATGATCTTTGGTGGCTTTTTGTCAACCTTTGGTTCCATCTTTACCCTATCAATACCTTTTCCTGTTTCGTAACAACAGTTATGTTCTAGTTTGAATGCCATTCTTACCAAATAAGAAACAACATATGCATGCTTCAGCAAAACAATCTGGTTTTATTAACCCAGTCACAAATTTTGAAAACATGCTTACTTGATGATGGAGATAAAACATGATTAATGATATATAAATAAATATCCGTTTTAAAAAAAATTATAAATATTATTACTATCGTATTAATAAAAAATTTAAACATAACAAATCTCATCAAATCGACTCGATAAGATGAGATTTGCATTATTATATAAACCTTATTGTAACCACACACCTTACACTCTCAAGGTGACACTAAAAAAGAGAAATTTTTAAGTAGTTCAATAATAATTCGAAACTTCGTTATGATTGACTCTAATATCATATTAGTACCATATTAGTAGTGAATTTAAGTCTAACTCAAATATAAGTCAAATAAGTCAAATATGATTATCAAATATAACTCAAATATGATTCATTTAACGAATTATGAATGTCAGAACATATTATAAGTGTTCATGTAAAAGTGTGATATGTAAGAGAAGATTGTTTAAGTGATAGATCTTCTGATGTAAAAATATGATAAAGCAAGTAATGAAGATAAAAGAATGGTTTGATGAAAAGGGAATGAATGGTAGAAAGATGGCATTGATGAAAAGGAAAAGAGAGAATTGGTTACCTGTGTGAGAGAGAGATGGCATGCAAAAAGCAGAGGAAATCCTTCCCTTGGAAGAAGAATGACCAGCTTCTAATGTGCTTTGAATTATGAACAGGAAGGGTAGAAGAGAAGAACGTGATGTTTTCGATTGCTATGCTTCCCACAAATGAAAAAATAGTGAAAATTCCATTAAAACAATAAACTTAGCGCTCAGTATGCCTAAATCATTGGGAAATTAGTTACGTTACTAAATTTTGTTCTCTCTAATTTGTGGTTTTACTAAATCAATAATCTTTTTTATCTCAAATTTCTGATTCTTTACCGAATCAACAATCTGTAACCACAACTTCTTATCTTCCTTTTCCACAGAATGAGGAGAGTCAATTAGAAATAATATTCCTTTATTAGGGTTTTTTTTATAATAATAACAAAAACATCAATAATAATAATAATATATTTATTAGTTATCAGTTAATTTTAAATATATAATATTATATTTAAATATGATGAATAATTTAATTTGATTTTTTATGTTTAATTTAAAGTTTAAATACGTCATCTTATTAAAGAAGAAAAAAATTAAAAAATCCGATTATGATCAGTATTCAATCTTTTAATTTAGTTTTTCTTTAACTCCCTAATTTAAGCTTTTGTGATACTTATCAAGAATCAACAAAAATATGAAATCTAATTAAATGATTTCATCAAATGAAATTATCTATTTTATAAATTGAATCAATTAACCTACTGTTACCTTATTTAATAATCAATGTGAATTTAAGGTTTTTATTGCACTTAGAATATATATATATATATATATATATATATATATATTTTCATAACTAAGTATATTCTTTCAAATATGTATTTGAATTCATTTTATATAATTTTTATAAGTAAAATAAACAATTTTCAAATTTATTAATATTCTGTAGAATTAAATCCACCATTTTAAAATTAATATACTTTTGGGATACAATAGAATTAGTTTCTCAATATTTTCTTTTTCAATAGATAGATTCTTGAAATCGATTTCAACAGTTTTAAACTATCAACCATTTCCACAGTTTTTTTGAAAAATAAAACTTTGAATAAAAATCGAAAGAAATGTTAACAATTACAAACTCTTATTTATTTTTTGAAACTTTAGATATTAAAGCTTCTAAAGTGTAAAAAAAAAAGGTAAGTTTATTATTTCACCTCGCAAATTACACGTATAAAAATATTTTGTTTATATATCTCGGCCTATTATCAATATATATCAATATATATTAAGAGGGACGGCCCAATCAAAATTATTAAAGTCCAATAACAAGATACAGCTCAATAGATAAGGGGTATCTCTTCCGGTCTGGTTGAAGAGGATACGGATAAAGAGTCAATCCCGAGAAGAGTAAGTGCAAGGAGTCAATATCTAAAACCGATGACTAGTCGTCCAGAATAGACCATATATTAAGAGTATCCGATTCCAGAGTATCCGATTCCAATAAAAATAAATACAAATATAAATATAATACTGTGAACTCTCAAAGTCGTATTATATCATAATTTTTAATAAAATATTATTTTTTTACTTTTTTTTTTCAAAATTAACCCGTATGAATGATTACTTGTTTAAAATAATAAAAGTAATTTATATTTAAAGTTTATTTATGATATGCTATCAATGTCAAAATTTTACATTATCATTCGATTTAAAGACACTCAAAATATAATTTTTAAAGTAATTTAAAATAAAATTAATTATATAATAATTCTAAAATTTTATGTTATTTTAATTAAATTATAATTAATTGTGTTCATGAAGTGTATTTTAATTGTAGAAAGTGATTATGAATCTATATAATAACCCAATTTATTAACATCTGATTTAATTTAAGTTAATAATCAAGATTCTACATAATAATTTATTATCACGTTTCTTAAGAAAGAGGATTCCTCAAATGATGTATAAAGAATAATAATTTATTAATAGGTGACCCAACAACCTATTATCTAAGATTTAGTGTATTAACAAGTGATCCAATTTAGACCCAACAATCTTGTTAACCAAGCTCTGATAATATGTAGAAAGTAATTACGGACCTAACTTATCTAACAACTAGTTTAAAATATAAGATTTACACCTCACATATATTTATTTATATATATTATAATTTAGTCTCATTTTTAATTAACATAAATCTATCGGGAATTAATTAATATTAGTATAACAAAACCTTATCTTAATATGAAATCAAATTCATGTAACATTATAACCAATGAATTTTAGGACCAACCTACCTAAATATGTTGTTAAATGATTCAAAATTTTACATGTTCCAAACACGCGCATTGGAATCACTTGAATCGAGTTCATCATAGTACAAAACCTATTTCAATCCAACGTATAAAATGTTAATTTAGTTTTGTTATAGGATTCCCTTACATAATAAGGATTATTTAACACAACTTAAATTTATAATTTTTTAAATTTTATGAGTATTCCAATTATAAGAATTAAGCTAAAATAATAAATAAGTGCATTCAAATTAAACAAGAAGCATTTAAGTGTTATTGGGTTCAATCTCTTAAGTAAAATTTCATAATTTGCATTATGTGAATAGAAAAAATTGTGGTTGAAAGGAGAGACTCCATTAAAGATAGTTAGAGTCAACCATTAATTCTTAACAAAATGGTTAAATATTTCATATTAAACTTATGATTAAAATAAAAAGAAATAAGAAGCATAGTCCAAATAATTTTATTATAAAAAAATTAGGAGCAAATATAAATATTTACTTCATTATTCAGTACACCTCACAATAAGATATAGATGATATGATAATAATAAGGGGAAAAAACTTGTACAAACAATGGACTAATTTTTTGAAAGATAAAGGGATTGATTCACTCCTAAGAACCTTCAGTGTAGCTTTTTTGGTTACTGGTGACCTCTTCTGTACATGTACAAACTCACTCATGTAACCAAAGTGGAAAAAAAAAAAAAATTGGAAATATATAGAGATGATGTTCTTCAGTGTTGTCTATGATGGCTATCTTTGTAATCCTTGTTTACAAAGAGGGCAACATGATATAATTCTTAGCCATTGATCCACACATTTTTGGTGGAACAAATGGGAACAAGGCAATTGTCTAACTTCTTCTTTGTCCTTGTACTTGGCCAAGCAAATGCAGCATTCCTGTTAATTCACCCAACAACACAATATCAATGCAATATAAAATAATTATAAATGAAAAAAAGTTACTGCTTTTACGTCATAATTCTTGTGTTTTTATGTAATGAGTAAGTTGTTAGAGGGTGTATATAAATATGAATACGAAAATGAAAATGTTGCAAATTCTGTATGATAATAATGTGACTTACTGGATCATCATTGATCAATCTTTGAGTGCTTTGAGAGTCATTGGCAAAGTCCAAGCTGGTGTGAGGTCCTTTGCATCTCCAACTTGGGAGTTGTGAGATTTGATCATCAGATGCTCCTCTAGCGGAGGACCCCATGCTCATGTTGTATCCAAGGAGGGTGCTCATCAATGGCACACAACAACACAAGAGCAAAAACAGCAGAAAAGGGAAAGAGTAGCATATTGCATTCCAAGTGAGTAGGATCATGCATAGCACCTGCAGTTTTGGAGCTTGTTGGAATGACCCAAAACGTGAGTCAAATGCCCAAACATTGCCCATCACAAACCATATGGCAAAGAAAAGCTCTAGTGAACTTCTGCATTTCTCCATCAAATGTGAACCCCTCAACACACTGCATAGTGCAAACTTCAATTACTTTCTTGAATTGCCACCAAAAATATTTCAGATCTAGTTTTATGTACCAAACATAGAACACTTCTGTTATTTAATACATCATGTTCAATGGATTTTTATTTGATAAAATTCATGTGCTTCTGGCTTTATATCTGATTTGATAAATCTTACATTGATTTTACATAACAGCATGTGCACTGATAATGTAAATTGTTTGTTGTCTAATCCCAAGTCCTCATATATGATAAATTTGTTAATTTTGTTCTAACAGTGATTTCTAATGTAAAAGCTCTAAACTCATAACAAAATGTTATTAGCATTGTTTTTCTGAGTGGAAGGTATCAAACGTGGTAAATGGTGCCTTATTATGGACCCAATAAATTGAGCTAGTCAATGACTTATTGCCTGGCCAAATTATGTTTTGTTTGGTTCCTGCTTCAACCAGTTTTCTGTCAGTGAAGAGGAAATAGTTACTTTCTCATTCTCTTTCTCACTGTGAAATTATGATTACTCACTTAAAAGTTAAAATGATATAGTGTCTTTGTGTCCTAACTTATGTGATGAAAGTAGAGGTACATTGCTAAAACAACACGAGTTTAATCTTCATCAATGCTCTGGCCCCTTTCCAGCTCTTGTTTCCCCATGTGCACCATGTGCAAACTCATAGGCCCACTACAATAATTGGGCTCTCCCTTAGGAAAAAAAAATTAAAAATCCATCTTTAGCAATTCCATATTTTCTTGTTGAAATACTATAATCAAAGTTCAACAGTATAATTATTAGATATTTTTTATGACAGAAGATTCTGTCCTGAAGTTGTTTGTATTCTGCCAAAAAACCAATGGAGTCAACATTTTCTAATTTCGACTAGGCAAGTTTTCAGCACATTTACATGATGAGTACCCTATAAATTCTAACTTATTGGTATTACCAATTGCTAAAGACAAATATGACTGAAAGGAAAATTGTTGAAATGAATAGCATAGGGTACCTTGATTCTTCATTGTTTCTCTGCTGCTCCAAATCAGAAAGGTGAAGACCACCTCCTTGAGTCACATGGAGTTGATAGTAGCGGCCACAAAGTAGCAGAAGATTAAGGACACAGCCAATATCATAACCTGCTATCCACACCCTCATAGGCCAAATAGGCTTCTCGCTCTTTGAAATGGCCAAAGTGAGTGTTGTGCTCGTTATCTGGATCAGCAAAGCAATCAACTCCAGCATCATCCAAGTGCTAGAATTGAAAGGGTTGGAGCCAAGATCAGATCTAGGTCCATTTTGGTAATGGAATACTCTTCTCAAGAAGGTGAACCATCTTGATCTAGATATTCTCATGGCCACTCTAGTCATGAAAGAAGGTGAGGAAGCTTGAGGGTGGCTGTTTTGTACACTGGCCATGCTATGCTCTGATGCAGAATTTGAAGGAAATGAAGCCATGCTGCTTCAATTAATCGGTGTATTGATTGGAAATGTTGTATTTGGAAATGAATAGAGGATAATGAAGAGAAGATACCTCTTTTGCCTCTATATATGTATTCAGATAATAACTAGTCCAAAATTGAAAAACGTGTGTGCGCCCGAGACCAAGTCTTGTTTGATTCTCAATACTTTAGCATTTAAGAAGTGTAGGAGAGAGCCAACTTATTTGAAGTCTTGGAGATAATTTAAAAGGCATACGAAGCATTCAAGAAATTTCACCATGCTTTAATTTAAAAATACCATCTTTGAAGGCTCAGGAGCACGAAATTCAGCAACCAAAGTTGTCTACTAATTGATTGAAACCAGCTCCCATATTCTTGAAAAGCTGAAGCCTTATCTCATGTTGTGGACTTGGAGAATTTTCAGGGTCTGCACCACCACAGCTCAAAAACTTGGCACCAAGACCAAACTACTGCTACAATTACAAACCAAGGTTTCAAGGGCATGTCATGAACCTTTAGCATAACATAGTGAAAAGAAAGACTGAGAGAGTGAAAAAGTGTAGTGAGTGTGAAGAAGGGGAGGTGGAGATGAAGTGTATATAGAAGGGAAGGTAGGAAACAGAAAGGGAAGATTGGTATGAAGGGTATGTCAGGAAGGTGAAGTTTGAGTCTCAGAAGGTGACCAAGAATCGACCGCTGAACTTTGCTTTGATTACAAGAGACTCTCAAGGTTTGGAGGGAAGTTAACCGTTGGCCAACTTCCTCTACAGCTATATTTCCTATGAAGTAAGAGTTGCTGAGAAAGCAATTGGACTTCAATTTTTCAGAACTTTCCTCCTTTCTCTCTCTTCCTTTGAGAAAATTAAGACAAACGCAAAGATTTTTTTCTCTCTCTCCCCCTCTTATTATTCTATTTTATTTTGGAATTAAAGTAAAGCTTATTAGTTTTTCTCTCTTTGAATTCAAGTGGATAAGACTTAAAGTGATTATCTGATACATTCATACATACGTAGGACTCTAAGGGGGTAATGTTTGTTTGTTCATAACGTGGCCTTCATAAATGCATTCTTTATATATGATATAAATAAACATAAACCAAGAAAAAATTATTTGAATTCTGGCGGGGACAAGTGATTTTGAGATTGTGTGGTCTGGTAAATGGTTGCCCACCTAATCCAACCAGCAATTTGTGCCAATGTTGAGAGGATTGTGGCCCTACTTGGGTGTAGGAATGATTGACACAATTTTGCATATTAGCCACACCATTTCCACTTGGGGGTGCTTGTTTTTTTTCTTCTTAACCTATTCTGATATTTTTAGATGTGAAGACAATGACATGTTGCTCTCTGCATACATGATTACTTTTGGATTAAGGTTGTGCCTAATGATATAGATAGTTTCATATGGTTTAACTTTGGATTGTGGATCATGTAAGATTTTCATCTAATTGTGTTAATAATGACTGAAGACATTAAACTTGGCATGAATATGCATGTAAGTGGTGTTGTTTAAGGTTCAATGCCCCCATCCGTTTATCATATTAAAATCTGATCAATTATGCTGCATAAGGTACTGTTGAATGTAAAGTTCTGAGACAGTGAAACATTTTGTTTTGTCAAAAGAGATGTTTGGCCAACTGAATATTAAGGTTTGTTTGTTTACTTCTGGTTTTCAATTTTAATTACAAATTTGTCAGGTTATTCTCAACCTTTTTATACTGATACATAATATAAAGTAAAAAAAAAGGTTTTTTTTTTACAGTTTTTGAGTTGAACATAAACAAGATAGAATCTTATTTGTCAAGAACCAGAAAATCTTCTGCAAGCAGCTAAAGTAAACTTCTGGGGATCAAGCTAGCTTAAGGAAGTCAACATCATCTTATTAATGAGATAGAAAGAAGGGCTATCCGAAATGATGGCAAAGTTTGATCATATTTTTGAGCAATTATTGGGAATGGACATTGAAATAAAAGGAAAAATAAATATCAATTTGGCTCATACATCATTTTCTGCAGTACTGCAATTATACATATTTTTATTCTTGGCTCCAAGAACTTCAATAGAAGCCAAGATATTGATGGGTAGGAGTCATGTACACTCAAGTATTGTAAATTGATAAGTGGTTTATTAACATGTGTAACATCAGAAATAGAAATTAGTTTCATAATCACAATATAAAATGCATGAAAATTGAAAATATTATAGTTTAAATTAGGTATGTGACTTCAGAATAAAGGGTATGAAAGAGAATTGAAACAAGTTGGGTAGGTATGTTACTTGAAGAACTAGAATTGAAGCTTTGGCAGACCAATAAAAACTACCAAAATGTTGCTTATTAGGTGGATATGTAGAGGAAAAGAACAGGCTATAATTAACAAATAAAAGAAATACTTTAAGCTTGTTTGTAACGTATTTGACTTGAATTTGACCTATTTGGCATGTAAGACAATCAAAGTTAATTATTCACATTTTTTCTGCAAAGGAAAGCAATCACTTTCAGAGGAAAATTGGACATTATGGCTGCAATATGCAGTTGAAGTGCTTAAGAGCACTTGTTTTCTTTCTAGGAATGCTTTTGCTTTTACATGAAAAAAATATATTAATTACTACTAATATATGTACTATAACATATAAAATGTTATGATACAAGGACACTCGTTAATATAAATAGAATATATTTAATAAATTACGGATGTTATATGGAATCTTAAAAAAAATATGGTTCATAAAATATTTTCGTATAATTAGGGGTAACAGAAAATTTAAGGCGAAGTCAATCAAACTAATTAATATATATATTAAAATTAATTATAATATAAAAATAAATATAATCAATAAATTATTAATAAATTATTTATATGTATTTAAAATTAATATAAATAATTATATATATAAGATCAAATATATATCTAATAAATTTAATTTTTTAATTTTATTCGATAATATTTCATATTATAAAAATTATCAATTATCATATTTGAATTAAATTTTATAATAATTTTTTTTAATATAAATAATTATACAATTAATAAGAAAATCAGCGAGGATGATTATTTAAATTAGTAAGAATATATACATCCATAAAATAGTGATATTTTTCAAATTTTATATTGTTCAAATTTTATATAGATTCTACAAATTTTATTTATTTGACTCATAAGATAATTACAAATTTTTGGACTCAGATCATGTATCAAAATATTAAGATCAATTTTTTCTTATATCCTCATAATTTTAAAAGAAGATTGTAAAATAAGTTGATTAATTGTTTTGCATTGGGGATGGTTCATCAGCGCCATCTTCTTCAACATTACTCGTTAAATTTAAATTTGGTAGATTAAATGTTATTTTATCAATTATATCAATTTCTCTTTTCTTAAAAAATGAGTCTATAATTCTCTTTTTAGACATCTCGAAACCTCAACTTGAATTTTTAATATTTTAACCTAGAATCAAAATAGAGCATTATAAAACATTAAAACAACTAATGAATGGATAACAAATAAAAAAAACTATATTATACATGTTAATATGTTATAATAGTGAACAAAAATAATAAAGAAAAAATTTGTCTTACCTTGCTTCTTCACTACAAGAAAAATATAGTCGGTGTCGTGTCTACTTTGTTTTTGAATTATACATATAATACGAAAGATTATTTTGGTATAATATGATATTTGTTAAAAAGATATACAGTACAAATACAAAAATTTATCTTTTTGGGATTAGACAAATATTTTATATATATATATATAAAAGATTATATATTTAATTATTTTAAATTAAAGAGATTTTATTTAGATTTAATTTATATATAATATTTTTATATAATTTTATATTATATTATATTATAAGATAATATATTTCCTAATTTAATTATAATCGTATATAATAATAAATAAAAATTAAAAATACTGAAGGTGTGATCCTTTTATTCTTTAACCTCGTGACTCCGCCCACATTTATAATAACAGTGTTGAATTAAGATATCATATTTGAAAAATGTGTGTATAATAATAATTGAATTATATTAATTTTTTTATTATTTTTTAAAAGTAATTATATATTTGTTTCTTTACTATTTTAGTAAAGTTTATTTATTTTACTCATATTAATTTTTTTAGTAAGAAAAATCGAATTCACGATTTACCCTTCTCTTTAATTTTTATGACTCAGCTAACTTTATTTTTCTTTTAGTAAAAATTGTTTTTATCCTTTATTTTTTTAACTTCTTTAATTTTTAAATTTTGTTCAATGTTGTCCTTTCATTTGAAGTAATCTCATTACTACCAAATGCATTAATCAAATAATAAATTATATTGACTATCAATTATAAGTTAAATATCTAAAGTAAGAGCTTTAGATAATTTAGTGTGAGAACAATTTCAATTCCAATAATTTGGATTGTTCATTCATTTTAGTCTATAAAATGAAAAATTAGACAATTTTAATCATATCATTAACTCATCATCCAATTTTTAAGAGACATCAAAATTTGTGTGCAACATAAGTGTTAATAATTTATGATTTAGTGTTTACAAATCAAATTATTTAACAGTAATGCTTACATGGTTGAATAGGATCATATGATCTTGTTGCAATTTTGCAGAAGAGATTGAATCTACCTTGTTCTTGACCCTCTTTCGGCTCAATCAGTGCATGATCTTCTTGCAATTCCTCATCAACATCATGATTTTGTCTAATCCAACA
The DNA here is from genome assembly GCA_016859785.1 of Macrotyloma uniflorum. Lineage (NCBI taxonomy): Eukaryota > Viridiplantae > Streptophyta > Magnoliopsida > Fabales > Fabaceae > Macrotyloma > Macrotyloma uniflorum. The sequence goes on from BDMB01000028.1 coordinate 2,802,776, forward strand.
ATCAAATTCATCATGCCATGGTGAACACATTCTGCTTGATTTCTCTCTCAGTTTTCATTTCTTCATTTTCAAGTTTCCCTTCTCAATTTCACAATAACCGAAACCAATCCTCACACACTCACCTTAAAACAAGCACACACCATTGCTTCAAAAAAAAAATCTCATCCACTCGATCTAATTTTGAAGCAAAAATTTCTCATAAATTCTCTTGCATTTAATTAATTTTAGTTTAAAATGAATTTCGAAACTTCAATATGGATGCTCTATGTCAAATTGAAAAGACCTATTTTCTTTAAGATAATTTGAATTTAAAATTATTGTAAAATTAATTGATCTTAACTTAATTTAATTTTTAAATCTTGAAATACATGTTATTTATTTATATACAATAATTAAATATTTATCGTTCATCATGAAGATACCTTTTATTGTGCTTTGTTTTTTTTTATAGCACTTTATGTTATCATATTTAATAATAATAATAAAAAAGTATAATTCTAATCTCAAAGGAGCAAAATCTGTATATATTTGTGGAAAATATGAGTGGCCCAAAAGAATAAAAGCCCGTAAATGAACTTATTGCAAGCCCAATACAAATGCCAATGATGCAATACAAGTTTGGGCCGGCAACATAATTTATGCAGATTGTTACAGCAGACAAAAAAAGTGAGAAAAAAAAATCTGAATTATCCACTAATATTGAAGGTGCTATTATATTTCTGAAAGCCAGCATGAGTCTCACTTCTTTAGGTACAAAGAATAAGAAAAAATATTACAGGAATAAAATACAAATACAAATACAAATACAACTACAATTTGTGTACAATTTTGACAAACACTGCCACCAAGTGAAAATATTTGATGACCTCCTATAATTAATAAAATGAGGTGAAAAGGTAGGTCCTATTTTTTTCAATTATAATAATCTAATGATACAGATGAAAATGAGATTGTGTGACTATGAGCAACTCAAAAATCTAAAGGCAAACTCCATCAACAATGGCAAAGAAGAGCATGCAGTTACACCAAACTTCAACTGCAAATAAATAATTTTATGGACATAGGTAGAAGAAGAAGAAGCTTAGCTAGCTGGCTTTCTGCTTGGCCTTGTCATTAGGTTCTTGCAACACAAATTCGGCGTACAAATCCTTCACTGCAATCATAACTGTAGTAATTAATGGCCCCATAATAGCTCCCTGCAGAACCAAATACACCCTTTAGTCAATGTAATAATGTCATGTGATACCATGAGAGAAATGTATTTAAAACAAGGTACCTTATAGACTGAACCAAACATGATAAAAAATGAAGCTTATTACAACATTGAAATTAATGTCTCAACAGGAAAATTCAAGTCTGATCCCAAGGATCCAGATTTCCTACAGTTAAGTATTGACCATTTGAAACTGCTGAATTAAGATTGGATGATTCATTTTTTCTCTCTTGGTAAATCAAACTTAAAATACGAATTTGAGATTAGAACCATCTGATCTTCATCTAATGGTAGTAATTTTGTCTGCCTGAAGGTGAGTGCATGGAATCCGGATTCTGACCCCTCCCAAAAGAAGATATACTTGAAAGAGAAAAACAAAACCCAGAAGAACCAAAATTGCTTTATATCAATTGTTGTTAATTGAGCAGTTCAATGGATGCCGAATGCATTGGCACGTTATTTTCAAAAGTAGCAAAAGTAAGTTCAGTTTAGAGAAGACCATATCAACTTAATTGCCACATTTCAAAGGTTAAAACTAGAATTTTAATCAAGTTATGCATGTAAACAAACCTGTTTTCCATTCTAAAAAAACAATCTCCAGAAGAAGAAAGTTAACATAAAAGGCTAAAATTAAAGACTAGTGTTTTTCTCAGTATGCAGAAACAAGCATGGAAACCTTGGGATTCAGCTAAACATGAAGCATCATCAGTGAGAGACCGATGCTTCTATAATCATCAGAAGACTAAATCAAGGAGGATAAAAGAAAATTACCTCTAGAGCAGATGGGAACAATGTCATTCCCCCAATTATGCTTAGCCCAGTGAGATATGCACTATTTCCAGGCACGTCTAATAGAATCTCTGATGCTCCATAGTCCATGAGAAAAAGGTGAATAATAGACAGCACAATGGCCATTATGCATCTGCCTTCCAACACTAATTGCAAGGCTGCTGGAATTGTTGCAAGCCAAGATGGAAATATTGGAAAGAGAGGACTTATGAATGCAAGCACAGTTGACATGTACAAGAAATGTATTTTGTTCAACCTAAACAAAAGCCAAGTAAGACACCCTTGAAAAAATGCAATCTCAGCAGTGGCCAAAAGGACTCCTGAAATAGCTTTATCTAAAACATCAACACATCTGACCCTAGCAGCATTTGAAATTGGAAGCATGTGCATCACTTGTTCCGTCACTCCACCATTCTCTGATGTGATGAGGTAATACAAAACCCAAATAAACACCATCGACTGAGACACAAAATTGAAAACCTCAGCAGCTCCAGAGATTATAGAATTAGCTATAGAAAACATAAACTTTGTACCGCTGCCAAGCACAGTTGTACTACTAGCTAAAATTCGCTGAGACACATCAATTCCTTTGAAGGCAAACCCTTTTGCCTTCTCAACCAAATCCTCACGAGTGATCACAAGCTCGCGAAAAATAGAATCAACCTCTGCATAAATCTGGCCCCATTCGCGGTTCCTAACCCGGGTTTTCAAGCTCAAGAACTTCTCAGCATATGGTGAGGGAGCCATCAAGACTTTGGATGGCACTGAAGAGTTAACCGGAGTAGATATCACAAAATGCTTAATGCCAGTAACAAATTCAGTCATGTTATACTGCACAGCCAACCCATCTATCTGATCAGAAACAGTCTCATATATCTTTGTAGTGTAACTATCAACCATCCCAGCAACATCATTCTCATCCATCCACTTCTTCACACCAATCTTCTCAGCATAATTGTTCTCCTCCACATGCAATTTCAATGATATCACTGCGTCTTTCCCTTCAACACCAATCTTGTAAGAGAAGAAAATCACCCCACTCAGAAACCCCACAATCATGCAAACAATGAGTCCAATTGCCACAATAAGCTTTAACCTCCTCAGTACCCCTCTAGTGAAAAAGGCACTAATTGCACTACGCCTGAAACTAAGGCTCCTAAAAGAAGACAAAGTGTGCATAGTGGAATCCACATTGTTTGAGCTAAACAAAAACCCCAAAATAAGAAGTGACAGAGCCCCAAACCCACCAAGCCTCTCATAAGTAATGATGAAAATCCCAAAAGACACAAGCAAACGAAGCAGCTTGGAGAACCCACTACGCTTCCTGCAAGGGAGGTTCTGCTGAGGCTTTGGCCTCCTCAAAATGACTCTGAAAGAAGCTTCACGAATCTCAACAAGTGTGCCAACAAAAGCCCTGAAAACAGCAACGGGAACAGCGAGAACGGTTTCAGTAAGACCCAGATGGAGGGGTTCGGACCAAAACGCGACGAGGGTTTGCTGAATGCCCCTGAGGGGAATAGAACACAGCACAGCCCATTGGAGAGGTCTCAAATACTGTTCCAGAAGCTTGGAGAACGCATAGAGAGTGAAGATGGCGAAGGCGAGACCCGCATGGGCCATAGCTATGTAAAGGGCCAGCCGCACCTGGGGATCGCCGGAAAATGTGCTTTTTCCATCTGGGTCACCCTCGGATGGCGGATTAGGCGGCGCGTGTGAAGAGGGGGTTGGCGCGTGGACCTGTGAGGGCGGCGCGTGGGGAGGAGGGGCGGAGGAGGGGTGGCGGGAGGAGGCGGATCGGAACATGTCCTGCCATGCTGGTGTGGAGGAAGATGGGTCAGAATATGGAACAAGTTCCATGGTGAGATAATGATTCACCAGAACATGAAGAGAGAGAAGAAAGGATTGGTTTTTGCTGTGTGTGACAGTGAATGCCAGTTATGGACTGACAGAAGAGAGAGAAAGCAACCCAAATGGTTTTGACTGACACAGAGTATGATGAATGAGTGGCTTCATATTTTTTTTAGTGTTTTTGTTTTTGTTTTTGTGTGGGAAAATAGGAAGGTGCAAGGATTTAACACAAAATCAAGAAAGATAGTGAATAGTATAAAAAATGGGTTTATGAAATATCAGAGCAATTTCTCTTCATTTTTTTTTTAAATTGTAGATGACTTTTCTGGTTTTAATTGAATTGTTTATGTACATAAGTCTTTTCTATATGTAGTTTTTATTTTCATATATAATGCAAGAAACACTTTTTAAAAAGAGGAAATTATGATTTTGTAATATCTTTCATTGATTATGATTTAAGTAAATCTTAGTACTTTTTTATTTGTTTATTTATGCTTAATATTGAGTTGACCATGAGTTGTTTACTTAAGAAAAGGAAATTGAAAGAACCACTTTATGTGTAAATAAGTTACCTTAAAAAAATTATAGTACACGTGTTTGATACATATAATAGGTGATGAATTAAATATCTATTTTATTATATTTATATTTATTAAAAAATAAATACTACTTAATTTAATTTTATAAAAGTTTATTTAAGGTGAAGTTATATACTATAATTTAATTTTTTATTATTAAAAGTTAATATGATGTAATTTAAATTTACAAAATTAATGTATAATGTGAGATTTTTATTTTATTTATATATTTTTATTTAATATTTTGTTTATAAAAAATAGATATAAATTTAGTTTAATTTTATAAAATTAATTTGTAAAATAAAATTTATATTTTAATTATATATTATAATTTAATAATTTGAGGTTAAATTTTTAATATAATTAAAAAGTATGGTTGAGTAATTTTTTTATGTAATTCTTGTTTTCTTTATATATTTTTTTATTTCAATCTTATTATAGTTTTGAAGGTTTAATAATTAATATGGTTGGAATTGAATGGTTTTCTTTTTAGTTTCTTATTTTTATAAAATATATATATATATATATATATATATATATATATATATATTGACCCTGTCTTTAAAAACAAACAAATTAATTGGAAAAATCAAATCACAAGTTTGATGAAGATTGAATATAATAAAATGGAAATTTTAGTTTGACCTATGGTTGAGTTGAATGGATCCAATATTTTTGAGTCACTAACTAAGAAATTTCTCAAACCACTCGTCAAAGACATCTTATCAAAATGTTAAATATTGTTGAGATGATATTATTGACTCCATTTTGCTTTTATATAATTTACTTTTCAATGATATATATATATATATATATATATAATTAATTAATTAAATAATTAATTAATTAAAAAACACATTAAACGACAATAATATAAAAATAAAATATTACGTCTATAAATACTTGTATGACCTGTGGAAGGTTGTGTTAGACACTTTGCAGAGAATTATCCATAATTTCTTTTCTTTTCTTATTTTCTTTATTCTGGATCACAGCCCAAAAGCCCTATCCCAAAATGGGCTTTCAATACTAACCTTTTAGGAATTGG